>PVKH010043317.1:0-10731 GCA_004027955.1 Chaetophractus vellerosus | reverse complement strand
GATAGACTCAGTCATCGAAAACCACCCAACTAAGAAGAGCCCAGGACCAGACAGTTTCACAGCTGAATTCTACCTAACATTCTGGAAAGAACTAACACCAATCCTGCTTAAGCTCTTCCAAAAAATAGAAACAGAAGGAACATTGCCTAAGTCATTCTCTGATGCCCACATTACCCTAACACCAAAGCCAAACAAAGATAGCACAACAGAGGAAAATTACAGACCAATTACTTTCATGAACCTAGATGCTAAAATCCTCAACATAATTCTTGCTATTCGCATTCAGCAGCATATCAAAAGCATTATACACCATGGGCAAGTGGGTTTTCTTACCGGGTATGCAAGGATGGTTCAACATAAGAAAATCAATCAATATAATACACCACAGAAACAGATTGAAAGAAAAAACTCACATGGACTCCTCTATATTTGCAGAAAAAGCATTTGACAAAATATAAGACCCTTTCCTGATAAAAACCCTGCAAAATTGAGGAATAGAAGGAAATTTTCTGAACATGATAAAAGCTATATATGAAAAACATTAAGCTAACATCTCCAATCAGGTAATCCTATGAGCCTTTCCTCTGAGATCAGGAACAATACAATGATGGCCACTATCACCACCCTTATTTAACATTGTCCTGGAAGTACTTGTTCAAGCACTGAGGCAAGGAAAAGATATAAAAGGCATCCAAATTGGAAAGGAAGAAGAAAAAATTTCATTATTTGCTGACGACATGATCCAATACTTAGAAAACCCTGAGAAATCAACAAAGCTGCTAAAACTTATAAAGGAGTTCAGTGACATTGCAGGCTATAAGATCAATGCTGGAAAAACACTAGTATTTCTGTACACCAACAACGACCTATCTGAGGAGGAAATCAAGAAAAAATACCATTTACAATAGTAACAAAAAGAATCAAATACCTAGGAATAAATTTAACTAAAAATGTAAAGAATTTATATGCTGAAAATGACTCAACATTGTTAAAGGAAATCAAATAAGACTTAAATAAATGGAAGAATATTCCCTTTCATGGATAGGAAAACTAAATATTATCGAGATGTCCATCCTACCAAAACTAATCTACAGATTTAATATAATCCCAATTAAACTTAACACTGCATTATTCAAGGAATTGGAAAAAGTAACCACAGAATTTATTTGGAAAGGTAAGAGGCCCAGAATGCCAAAGACATATTGCAAAATAAAAATGAAGTTGGAGATATCACACTACCTGACTTCAAAACATACTACAAAGCTACAGTGGTGAAAACCACATGGTATTGGCACAAGGATAGACACATTGAGCAGTGGAACCAAATTTAGAGTTCTGATATAGATCCTTGCATTTACAGTCATCTGATATTTGACAAGGCCTCCAAGCCCACTCAGTAGGGAAAGAATGGCCACTACAAGTGGTGCATAGAGAACTGGATATCCATATGCAAAAGAATGAGAGAAGAACACCATCTCACACCCTATATGAAAATTAACTCAAGATGGATCAAAGATGTAAATATGAGAGCCAAGACCATAAAAACCTTGGAGGATAATGTAGGGAAACATCTACAGGACCTTGTAATAGGAAATGATTTCATAGACTTCACACCCAGCATGAGCAGCACATGAAAAAATAGATAAATTGGATTACCTCAAAATTTAAAACTTTTGCATCTCAAAGATTGTGATAAAAAAAATAAAAAGGCAGCATACCCAATGGGAGAAAATATTTGGCAACCTTATATCTGATAGGAGCCTAATATCCTGCTTATATAAAGAAGTACTACACCTCAACAATAAAAAGTCTACCAACTCATTTAAAAAAGGGGAAGTGACCTGAAAAGACAATTCTCCAAGGAAGAAACATAAATGGCTAAAAGCACATTTAAAAAATGGTCAACATCCCTAGTTATTAGATAAATGCAAATCAAAAATACAATGAGATACATCTTACACCAATTATAATGGTGGCTATTAAAAAACCAGCAGATTATAAATGTTGGAGATGATTTGGAGGAATGGGAATCATCATCCCCTGCTGGTGGGATTGTGGATTTTTCCAGCCACAGTGGAGGAGAGTTTGGCAGTTACTCAAAAAACTAAATATAGATCTTTGATATGATCCAGTGATTCCACTGCTAGGTATATAACCAGAAGAATTGAAAACAAAGACATGAACAGATATATGTACACCAATGTTCATAGCAGCATTGTACACTATAGCCAAAATCTGGAATCAACCCAGGTGCCCATCAACAGATGAATGGATAAGCAAAATGTAGTACATACATAGAATGGAATATTACTCAGCAGTACGAAGAAATAAAGTGCAAACACAGGGAATAGCATGGATGAATCTTGAAGACCTTATGTTGAGTGAATTAAGCCAGGCATTGAAGGATTAACCTTACATGACCTCACTGATAGAAATAAGGAAATTGAGCAGTGTGTGAGAACTAGGCTCTGAAAGATAGGTTTACAAGAAAGAGAAAGAGAAGAGAAAATTGAGGGACATCATCCATAGGGGCATAATCTGTGGTGAGGTGATGGAGTGTTCTTGTGGGTTGGGGGGATGGGACAGGTGGGTGGTGATATTGTTGGGTTTGGTGGTGCACTTGGGACTGCAGAGGTGGGAATGCTCTTGTGGCAATGTGAAGAGGAAGTGTCACAACTTGGGGGTGTGGGTTGGTGGGCATTTGGGGGACATATCTGGAGAGAGACCCTGGGGTGTGTGGGAGTGTTCATCCTGTCATAAGGTGTTGTATCAGTGGGTAGAGAACCACACTATGAGAGGGAAGGAGATGGACTCCCTATATTTGGAGGTCTGATTCACTCAGAAATAGACAGGGGGGTGACTCTTGTGAGCAGGGATGGTTCCCAGTGTGGGATGAACCAGTGAGCCAAGACACTCTGTTGCATGTATCTATGAACCATGTTGTCCAATGAGTCGAGCCAGGGGCATGTTGTGGGCCCTGGGGGGAGGGGAAGGGAGGAAGTGAGTGGGTAGAACAATGGGCACTTAGTGGCCAGGTAAAATGTTTCTATTTTTTGCAGTGATGGACATAGGACACGGTGAATGTCATCAACATTTACAAAAGTGTACCATCTAAAATGTGGACCTTGATTGGACCAATGACAATGTTTGGGAACTATGCTTCACTATCTATATGTCAGTTATGTTGGTGCTGAAATCCACATACAAAAAAGTTTTGGTGTGGGGGAGGAATGGGGAAGGAGGTTGAGTATATGAGAATGTCCTATATTTTGTGTGTGACTCTGTTGTGACCTAAAATTTCTTTGAAAATTAAATGAAAAATGGTGGGATGCTTGGGAGTGAGAAGGGGAATGTGGCATGGAACAGACAGGACACCAGATATTGCATCAAGACAAAATGGGAAAAAAATAAATTATATATTTATATATATATTATTATTTTCACATTTTTTAAAAAACCCAATCCTTTAATACTATTTTATTTTCTTTTTTTCTATTAAAACTTTTTTAACTTTTTATTTTTTAAGTTCTCATATATTTTAACTCTTACATTTAAATATTATTATTTCCTTTCTCTATTCAACACAATTGGCTATTGTTATGGCTTCACCTTTGATTAGGCTATGGATCACAGAAGGGTCACAACAGGGAAAGGAGAGGATCATTGGTGGGGAGTGTCAGGGTTGGGAGTTCATGGGAGGAAGTCCACCTGACATACATAAAAGGTATAAAAAGTTGTTCAAATACTCTTGGGGCATGGTCATAGGGTGAACAATTACTCGATAAATGGGAGAACACTGAATTCCCATCTTGGAGAGCTCTGCCATATTCTCTAGGAGAGTAGAAACAGCCCCCCAAGTGCAGGGGCAGTGTCTGGCACAGGAGGATGATCCATTCATGGGCCCTTGGTATTGATGACTAGCCTTATGAGTCTTTGCTCCTGAAATTGAAACAGCCTTGTGTTATGGGGTACCTAAAAGTTGCCTCTTGAGAACCTCCTTGATGCTCAAATGTGACCTCTCTCTAAGCCAAACTCAGCATCTGAATGCATTACCTTCCTGCCAATGTGGGACATGACTCCCATGAATGTGCCTCCCTGGCAATGAGGGATTACTAACAAATGCCAATGGGCTTTATGACTGGAAAAAGACTTTGAATGAAAGGTGGAAACAGTAAAGATAAATGAGTTCTTAGGGCAATGAGACTTCAATGTGAGTTGGGATTTCAACCCAGACATAAGGGTAATGCAGATCCCTGTAGGACCTCCTAGGCTTCCAATATGGTTATCACCACAAACAGAGGGGCTCCTGAGGGCTTTGGAGACATCCAGGTCCTATATCAGGGCAGATGGCCCCAGGGTTTTGCACTATACCACTGGACCCTAATTTGGCATCCTTGCTCCTGAGAGTGAAAGCATCTGACCAAGATGTTTCTTCACTGCACATGGTCCATCTGTCTCTTCTATTCAAACTTATATGTGATGCCTGAGGTTTAGGTGTACTTCTAGAGACCAGGCTATGGGCTGTCCATGTGTCAGCTGGGTTCAGAGGTTTGGTGGACCTGCAACTCCTACTCTATAACTCAATAGACTCACCCTGGACTCCTAGTGAGGAGATGATGATGGACATTGGCTATCCCAGGGAATGGAGAGAGCCTGCAGCTGCAGGCAGTATAATCTCTTCCATTGTATCTACAGGATATAGGCCCCCTCTCACTTGGTGGTGGAGGAGACATCACCATCCCAGACTCTTCGGGATTGGGGGAAGAGGTATGGACTAGAATGGACTTGCTGTTTTCTGTTATAGACTTGCTGTGATTCATGCAATGGAAGAAATTACAAAATTATGTTGAGCAAGTGGCCACAGGATGCTTTGGCACCTGGGAGTGGGAAGGATAGTTGTAATATGGGGGCCTTTTTGGGACGTGGGTATTGTGCCAGGTGACATTGCAATGGAGGATGTAGGGCATTTTATATCATCATGTATCATGCAGAACTGTGTGGGAGAGAGTGTGGTCTACAATCTGAGCTGTGGTCTGTGCTTAGTGGCAAAGCCCCAAAACATGTATATCTATTGCAAGTGATATGCCACACTGATGAAGGGTGTGTATATGGGAAGGCATGGGAGGTGTGGGAGGTGGGGCATATGGGTACCCCTAAAATTTCTGTGTAACATTTATGTTATCAAGGTATCCTTAAAAAATTGATTAAAAATAAATAAATAAATAAATAAATAAAATAAATCAACCTAAAATTTTTGTTAAAAAATCATTAGCCACATTTTTATACCTATCAATTATCTAATACCTAAATTGAAGGATTTTTAATCATTAAATAAGAGCCCATAGACTAAGTGTCTAACACATTCACTAACACATGACAGTTTTCTAATATTTGTGAGTCATCCACCTCACTCCTCCCTTTGTATATGATGCACCTTCTGCTTGTGATATACTTTTACTTAAATATTCAAGCCTGATTTTTATAACGTCCTCTGCAAAACTGACCTTATTTCCTCCCTTTTTGGATTTCATTAGTCATCCTCCTCTCTTCCAGAAGCATATTCTCAATGTACCAATTTAGGCCTTGTTGTATTCTACATTGGATTAAAATTTATTTCATGGAAGAGATGGAAAGGTAGAAATTAGAGGAGGCACTCTTGAAAGCAAAAATAAAACTAATACACAAAGGAAAAAAATGCAGGAGAGTTCAGAAAGTGGAATGTATTATCATATGTATTGTAGCTGTTATGGAAGTTGATGGCAGCTGTAGGGAGAGTGTACAATGCAATGGTTGAAGAGGGAGACAGATTAATGGCAAGTACATTTAGAGACTTTTTAAATGCAATGGATTTCTTACTTCCTTCTGTATGAAATAAAATGAAACATCAATGATTATTTAGGTTTGTTCTCAGGCTCTCTATGCAAACTAATTGAAACTCAATATATCAAGATTCTGGGACATTTATGTCAGCAGTTAAATTGACACATCAAGAAAAGGTTAAAATTTTTTGAGTGTGTATGCTACCAATTTTATTGTACATAGGGATTTTTAGACCATAGCCTTACATGGAATAAATTCTAAAATGATTAAATAAAATTCTCTCTTTACTTTTAAGTTTTATTTTTACTCAAGGCATATTATACACTCAGTCACTCAGGTAAAAATCTGAGCTTTTTTGTAACAATGTGAGAACAAAGTAAAATGTCTAATTTCATAAATATACATGGAAAGATTTATCCATATTACTTTCTAATACCTTTCTTAAAACAAAATCTGACATGGATTTCCCTACCACACTATATGTAACTCTTCTCCATCCCACTCTCACTCCCCTTTGTCCTGTAGGACACCTCCAGGGCACTGGAATTATGAGAATCACAGCTTGAAATGACATTGGGTTTATGTAACAAAGGCATCTTCATAACCAAACCCTGCATTCCAATTATTTTAATGATCATCTCCATTACTGTAGTGTTCACCTCTTGGCCCACAGTTGTTATGCTATGCATATCTGAGTATGTGTCTAGTGTGGAGAAAATCATTGAGAAAGCATCTTTATTTCTACCTCAAAGGCTTTCCTGAAATCATGTGTGCATTTTTTTAGTGTCTTTACAACTAAGGATTAAAAAGACTTTTCTTCCATCTGTTCTTCAGCAAAGGCCCATTGCTTGGAAAACATGAAATGTTTTTGATTACTAGTCTTGAAAAGACAATGTCAGATTATTCATAATTTATATCAAGCATGGAGCATACTTTCAACTTCAAATATGATATCATTTTTTTTCTTTCTTCATAGCTTCCCAAATATTAATCAAAAGTATTATCCTTGTGCCCTGAGCTATATTAATATGACTAGCTCCAAACTGTGATGATTTGAGTATTTTTTCACCTATCCTGTAGGCAGTTGGCACATTCTGTTTTATGCAAGAGTTTGGATGGTTTTCAGTGGCCGTTCATAGACATAAAAACATGTATGACCCCAGGAAACTCTTCTCAGGAGAAACAGCTATATCCCAATTCAACTCAGAGTCTCGTTCAAGCCAAGAAATTATTGTACATTTTTAGGACATCCTCCTGTGTTGTTGTTTTTTTTTCAAAAAATTTAAAAAGTCACATAAAGATAATAAATTTAACATTACACTGGTAGACTGACAAAGCAGAGTTTTCACATTCTCTGTCATTAAATCCTCAAAGCCACCCTGTTAGTAGGCACACAAAGCTAATGTGGGCTGATATGTGAAAATTCTCTTTGATTACATTCTTCCCTAGGTCAGTTCTGTGCATAACAATGATAATACAAACACAATAATTGTAGCTAATCCAAAGAGCTCTAGAGTGTCAAACACTTCAATAAGCTTTCAATATGTGTTAATTCAATTAATACCCATCCCCAAGCCCTAGGCCATAGGACTTTTTGTAACCCTCCCATAGGATATTATTGATTCTTGATTCCTCTCATCTGCTAATAACTAGGTAGTCACTAAAGATGAAAAATAAGAAATGCATCAGATGATGTAGTACTGTAATGAGATTCTATAAATTCAGAGTTTAAACACTTCAGAGAAAGCCTCTGTACCTTAGGGATACTTCCTGAATGAGTGTTCCCACTGACACCTTTGACATTATTCAAGATGTTATCTGAGCACACTGTATTTATAACAAGCCTTGGGCTAAGTGAGAACTTCATGTCATAGATGGGTTCTGAAATAAACTATGAGATTAATTAATTTGATTGTTGAAATAAACATTCTGAAATTTACAATATCCCATATTTTTAATTAATTAATTTTAAGACACCTAATGCCTATTCATTTAACACATTTATAGGAACCTACCTTTCAATTTTTTTCCACCTTGGATTGTTCTTTAATCTTTGAAAGATAAATTTTAGAATTGATCCTCCATGAACTCATCCATAATCAATTTTATTTAACTCTAATGACAATATTTGCTTAAGCATGCTTTCATCAATTTTATTAATTGGTAATTTGTTCTTATTATTCACATTATTTAATGTAGCTTTGTGAATAGTGACTATCCAAGGGCCTCATTCATTACACTGAAATCTTTTCTGGACATTTCTCTAGACACCACAGTAGTGGAGCTTAATCATTGTGAATTATTGACATCTATAACATTTTCCATGCCATTGTCCTGAGATTTCATTACTTTAAGTTCTTGGATGGGCTGACCTTTGGATCTCCCACTTCCAGTGCTTCTCCATCAGTATTTCATTACATAGGGATACATTTATCCACAGCTGTTTAGATATCTTCTCTTTGCATCCTTGCTCAAAGTTTCAGTATAGTGGATATTATACATACACCTTTTTTAAAAAAATACACAGCAAGTTATTTATATTTATAGCACTTTATAGCCTTATGTATAGTAAAATATCATGAGAAGATGTAAAATTTACATCTATCTGACACCATGATGAAATTCATGGATAAGTCAATGCTCAAATTTTGGTCATACATTAAAAAATTTCATATGGTTGATGGAGAGCTTCATACTTCATTCAGGTATTTAACATTTGTCAGATATAATGTTTATTGTAATTTAACATTTTAAAGGTTAATTTAAGGGAGAGAAACAGATTGAGAGAGAGAGAATAATTTATTAGAAAGAAAATGATATTTCCTTTTTACATCTACACAACTAGGTATTCTCAAAGTTTAGAGGTAGCTTTCTGAAATGAAGAGCTCTTTTCTGTTTATATGTATGTTAGGCACTATGAATACATACATCCAAACTTTTCTAAGACTGCATGGCCACTTTAGAAAGCATAGTTTACTCACCTCAATTTTAAAATATATTTTTATTACAGAAGTTATGAACCTACAAATCAATCATGCATCACCAACTCACCACACCGTTGTGGAACACTTGTTACAGATTATGAGATAATTTCATCTGACTATTACCACTAACCATGGTCTATAGCATGCATTTGGTATATTTTTTCTATACTCCCTTATTATTAACATTGTCCACCAGTATTTTTAAAACAAATGGAAAACACAATTATCAAATTTATTTGATATGGTAAGGAGTCCCAGATAGGCAGAAACATCTAAAAAAGGAAAAGCAAATTTGAAGGACTCTCACTTCTGGATTTTAAATCATATTACCTACCTCCAGTGGTAAAAACAGCATGTTGCTGGTATAAGGATAGAGACATAGACCAATGGAAACCAATTGATGGTTCAGAAACAGACCCTCACATCTATGGTCAAGTGAATTTTACAATACTGTCAAACCCACCCTGCTTGGGCAGAACAGTCTATTCAACAAATAGTGCTGGGAGAACTGGATATCCATATCCAAAAGAAAGAAAGAGGACTACTATCTCACACCTTATATAGAAATTAACTGAAAATAGATCAAAGACCTAAATATAAAAGGAAGCACCATAAAGTTCCTAGAAAAAAATTTAGGAAAATGTCTTCTAAACCTTGTGGTAGGTCATTCATTCTTAAACCTTACACCAAAACCTCAAGAAACAAAAGAAAACATGGATAAATGGGATGTCTTCAAACTTAAACACTTTTGTGAATCAAGGGACTTTACCAAGAAAATGAAAAGGAAGCCCACTCAATAGGAAAAAATATTTAGAAACCACATATCCAATAAGGGTATAATTTCTGGTCTATGCAAAGAGATCATACAACTCAACAATAAAAGAGCAAGCAATCCAATTAAAAATGGGTGAAAGATTTAAATAAACACTTCTCTGAAGAGGAAAGAGAAATGGCCAAAAAGCATATCACTAGCTATTATGGAAATGCAAATATTCACCTTAATTTGAGACTATCATTCATTGAAAAGTGGATATGAACAAATGTATTATAATTTCCATAAAGTTCAGAGAAGAGAGTGTACTACACAGAGACATATCTAAAAATTAGTTTCAGACAATCAATTTTTCAGTAGATACAAGGGCCAAGGAGAGAATAGCTTAGTTAAGAGATAATAGTAGATAATATCAAGCAAGCTTTGTAAGTGTGTTATTTGTATTCTATTCCTGAAGCCTCTTGGGCTTAGGATTCAAACAGGTCATTTGTTCTTATTCCAGATACATGAGCAAAGTTCCTTGTGACCAAGGTCTCTGAGGAAATGTTTATGTTCAATCACAAACCTACTGCTTTAAGGTTGATAGTAAATCTCTCCTGTTAGAGATGTTCTGAAACCTCTATTTCCAAAATACTGGAAAGTAATTTTAGAAAAAGGATACAATTAGAGCAGAGTTAATTTGAAGAATTTTCAGGTGCTTTAATATGAATTCTTTGAACACTTTACTTCATTTGTTCTTAGAATATACCACAGAAGATTCATTCATTTCTATTAGCATAAGTATTGTGGCATGGAGATGAGAAAGAGACGGAAGAAAAATACATTCAATCCAAGAAAAATTTGATGTCTAAAATGAGAAGGTTAAATAGTGGAGATAAGGGATACACAATAATAAGTAATTGGTATATGTACTGATGATAATGTTGATACAACTATCAAAAATGGGAGTAGAAAAGAGGAAGGGATTATCCTGCCTGCAGCAGCAGGCTCTCTGGATTCCCCTGCATAGCTGTCTTCCATCGTCAACTCCCAACTAGGTGTCCTGGTTGAGTCCATTGAGTTGTAGCATAGGAGTTGCAGGTCCTCAGAGTTCTGGACCCAGTTGGCTTGTGGTCAGCATATAGTCTCCATTCTATGGAAGTACACCTAAAACTC
>PVKH010043316.1:0-10732 GCA_004027955.1 Chaetophractus vellerosus | reverse complement strand
GCCGGCCGTGAACGGACGCAGAGACCGCCCACGGGCGGGGAAAGCCGCGCCTGCGCAGTGACCACTCTCGGCGCGTCGCCGCAGCGGGGGGAAGGGGAGATATGTAATAAAATAAGTAAATCTTTAAAAAAAAAAAAATAAAGTGCTATGGAAATATGATAGAAGGAGTGGTACTTGTCCAAGAAAATGGAATGGCTGGGTCTCAGAGGACAGCAAGAATGAATTCTGGAGACAAGTGGAGAGAGGCATTTTAGAGAGAGAGAATAGCTCACTCTGAAGTAATTAGGTGTGAAAGAGCATTGGCATGTCTCAGGAAGAGTGTGTAGTTAAGGGGGCTGAAGCAAGGTTTGCATGAAGAGGAGAGACAGGAGATAAACCTGGAAGTGTAGGTTGGAGTCACTCAGTGGTGGGCTTTAGGTGCTTCAGAACTTTATCCTGTAGGCAATGGCAAGGCTTAATTTAGATTTACCACAGTTTCTCTTAGAAACAATGTGAAGGAGGTGTTAAAGAAGAAAGATGAGTCAGAAACACTAGTTAGTTAGAGCCTATATTATTAGGTTACATCATATATGATTTCCAATATCTAACCATTTTTTACTGAAATGACACAATTTCATATGGTTCAAACTGATCCACCAGCCAAGAAGAATGGGGCTGAGAATCTGAATTATGACATGAAGCCTGGATAGGAGGGGTCAAATGAAAGAGACACATAGGAGAGAAAATTAACAACATGATATAAATGGTCCACAGTTGCAGGGGTAGAATAAGCTGCAGAAGTTAGATCTAATAACGAAGCAAATGTTCCTAAGGAGATTGATGGAGCAAATAATGGGAGAGTACCTTAAGGGAAATAGGGCTCCAGGAGGAGTATGTTTAGACAGTGAAATAGAGAAGCATTCCATATTTTAGAACTACTGGTTCTTCAGGAATTTCCTTGCAATGGCTCTTTTCTTTAGTTCCTTCTTTTTCTGCTGTTTGACATTGGAGAGGGGTGTGCTATTCAAATTCCTACAGTTGTATTTGCTACTAAATTGATCTAAATGGACCCCAAGTCCATTTATTTAAAGCAGCCCTCTAAACAAGAACAGGAAGAAAAACCTAATTGGCCAATTTGAGGAGGAACCCATCCTAACCAGGTTATACTTTAACATATGAAATGTCACATGAAGAATTATAAGAAGGGGCTCTGAAAGTCTCACAGAATAAATAGGAAAACATGTTATCTTTTTAACTCCCACAACTCTGACCCCTCTTCCAAAGCCATAACATTTCTACTAAAAGTGCCACTAACATTTTTCTATTTCCTCTGAAATAGATATTAGCCACAGTGTAGTTTTTGTTGCACCTAAGACATGTCATTTTAGGGTACTTTATGTAACACTGCCTTCCTAAAACTGAAATCACCTATTTGCTTAACTCAATAAGAATTGAAAAACTGTGTGACTGTCTGGATATGTCATGTAACACCATGCCACTTGGGATGGACATCTTGTTTAAGACAGTAATAACATAAGTTTGTTTTGAGAAAAAAAGGGCTCAAGGCAAGCAACAAAAACATGTTAGCCGAGGTAACATAGAATTTCATTTCTTTGCTTTTTCTTGTGAGAGAAAATTACTGAGAAATGTATTTTAAAAGATATATTTTTAACTGTTGCAAAATATTTTCTTAGTATTTTCAATTTCAGTCAATGAATTTAGGTTATAATTTAGAGATTACTGTTAAGAGATGGGCTTTAGGACCAATTATGCAACATCATCCATTCATGCCAAAACACTTACTGACCATGAATTACATGTAGGGCATGGTAGTAGCTGCTGAAGACACAGTGGTAAGCAGTGCCAGGCATGGCTACTGCTCATGAAATAATTATGACTATTATATAATTATGACTATTATATAAAAATTATTAGTTCAATCTATAATAAGTGCCTGAAAAGAAAAGTAGGATGTTGAGATCATCAACAGGATGTTCTCTGAGGAAATGATTTTCTAAGTTGAGACCTGAAAGACAAGTAGGAGTTAGCCAAGGAGTGAGGAGATAGAAGAGTGTTTCAAGGAGAGGAAACTGCAAAGATGAAGGCCCTGAGACAAGAGAGAGGATGGCACTGTTCAAGATGTTCAAAGATGGCCAGTATGGCTTGACCACCTTAGAGAAAAAGGGCAAAAAGCTTGAAATGAAGCTGGCATTGTAGCCAGAGCTCAGGTCAAAAAGAGTCTTTGAGGTCAGGTTGAAAATTCTGCAATGGGAAGTCACTGAAAAGTGATTGGAGTGATAGAATTAGATTGGCCCACATGAAGCTTTTAAAGTCACTAAGTTTTTATTCATTGTTTAACATGTGCTATGATAACTGCTCTAGGGATTTAGAAATCATATCATACATGGTCTCTGCTCTCAAGGAATATTTGGTGTGTCAGTATGGGAGGTAGTAAGAATGTGAGCCAAACCATGGAGGCAGGAAAAAGATCATCTTGGGAAGATAATATCTAAAAACCTTTCATTTACTCGATCATAGCCAATGTGAGTTGATGCGCAGGTTTTCTTTTTAAATGTTCAAGGAGGTGTCATCTGACAAAAGAAACCAAAATCAATAATTCTGTCCATTGAAACTCTCTGTCTATTCACAGATCAGGTACCACACAAACAGCTATGCATCCAGCTCCACTTCGCTGCCCCACCAGTGTTCCTCAAACTTGATGTGGAGTGATCATTTGGAAAGGTGAGATTTAGAAGTCTGGGACTTACAGACCTCTCTGTTCTGACCTGAGTTCAGACTACAAAGGCAAAACTATCTCTAAGAATTAAAATGCAAGTTAAGCACAAACACCTGACTAAGGAGGACTAGATTCCTTATAGGAGCTGTTGATTTTTAAACATCATTTAAATTTCCTTGGAGAGCTTTTTGAGACTGACTCCAATCTGATCTTATGACTGATTAACTCTCATGCCATGAAAAGGCTGACATGTCACTTACTTTTCATGGTCAGAACAGTGTCCAGGAGCATTTGAAGGCCAAGCACAGTCTTGGTTACTTGGTGAGATGTCTTTTGTATATAAGGTGTAGAAAGCAGGCTATAAAGCCAGAGGTGATGCACAACTGGCCATATTAAATTTGGAGCATTAGTTTTCCCCCTCTAACATCTCTTCTCAGTATTTCTGGGAGTAACTTTAGGGTTAATTGAATGAAAACATTGCTGGGATTTTTTTTTTTAGACAATGTGAAAAGTTTTATTTATTTTTTTCAAAGACAGCAAACTTGACTTTTCAAATAAGTTGGACTTTCCATTTTAATGGAGAGTCAGCATGCCCATTTTATTTCATTCCCTGGATAAGTTTGGGCACATTAACTCCTCTGCTCAGTACAAGTTGTAACTATCAATGTGGACATTCAAGCAGCTCAGTTTCTTTGGCTATCCATTCTCCCATGGTTGACGTAACTGAGGGATAATCACTTCTGTTCTTCTGCCTAAGGGGTAAGCATAAGCTGATTCTGCTTTGAAAATAGCTTAAAAAATCACAGGCCAACAAATTTGTACTTAGCTCATCTTTATGACTCTGAATCCTTCCCTTAAATATCTGCATGTAATACATATTTTCTAGGAGTTGTGCTATAAACACAGATTCCCCTGGAAAATAAATGACAGGAAAAGAAAGGAGATACCCAGCTCCGATCTCTTTATTGATAGGCTCATTCTAATTCCTTAAAATTTTCTTTTTAAAGTAAATCTTATTATACTTTTCCCCATTGTAAAAATAAACCATGCTTTCTCTAGAAACTTTGGGGAATAAAGAAAATAAGAAAGAAAAGTAGATTGCCTTTAGTTCCACCACTCAGGAAAAATCCGTCGTTTTGTTATATTTCTTTTTTATTAATTTTTTTCCCTGAGCTGTTTTCTTGATTATGTTTTACATACTTGTGATAATATTATAGATGCATTTTGAATCTTGTTTTTATTTCACTTAGCATAAAATAAGCACTTCCCAAACAATGTGCAAAATCTTTGTAAATGTAATTTTAACATTTATATAACAGCCTATCACAGGGTACACTATAGTTTATTTAAACATAATCTGTGTTCAAATTTGGCACCATGATGAATTGTATTAGATCATCAAGAACTGAAATGTACCATTTTTTTCATATTTGTAATTGTTTACTGTAAGTAGATTTTAAGGAATAATATTATGTACATTTTAATGTTCTTTAAGCATGCATATTGTCAGACTGCTTTCCAAAAAAATTACAGAAATTTAAAATTACACCAACAATGTGTGAGACATGTTTTACCCCAGCCAGCACTGTACATTATCTTAAAAAAATAAACCCAATTCTTTGTTGATTTACAGGAGAAAAATTGTATTTCATAGCTATTCCAATTTGCACTCATTTCTTTTTAGGCTGTAATTATATACTGATGGAGACTTGTTTTTATGATGAGATTATTTGGCCATTCAGTTGATATAGCCTCATGATTCAATTATTCCTCTGGATTAAAACTGCAACCAGAGAAATTACCTAGAAAAAATGATATCCTTAGCATAATTAAATGATCCAAAGACTTAGCTAAGGAATCCAAAATTTAAAATTTAAATTGCTTTGCTTTTTAAAACACAGGTAATTACTTCAAATAAGAATGTTTGAATGTCTAAGGCATACATATCATTATTTATATCTTACTCCTTACACCATAGACAAAATTAAAACAAAACAAAAGAAATATTCCCTATCCATGCTTATTACATCTTTCTCTCTCTATTCTAACAGATAATGAAAGAATGGAGTTGGACTTTTAATTGAAATTCCTGCCTCCCTGAGATTGTCTATTTCTTTCCACCTGAGAAGGAGAATTTTGTATCTTGATTTGGATTGATTCTTCATTTTCATCTTAGTTTTTATTTAATTTTTTTCTTGTCAGTAACATCCCCTTAGACTACGTTTTTTATTATAATCCATGCCTCAGAGTATTAAATTGACTTATTGAACTGGATTCTAAATATGTATTTAAGAAGTTGGGCAGAATTTTACCAATGATTAGTGGGCAAATGAGAAAGAGAAAAAAGCCCATGTTCCAGGATTTCTTTCCATCTTCAAACATTTACCTGATTCTTAACCAAAGTGGGTTGCTATACATTTTATGGTAGTTTTGCTTTTACAATATGAATTTTAAAAATCACAATAACTTTTGACAGTGACAAGTCAACATATTGTACGGAAGAAGTTAATTAACAGGACATGAACTAATGAGATAGAAAAGGATGCCAAATAAGGCAAGGGGGTATCATAACAAAGGATGTTTATGCCAAATCTGTGACGAATGCTTTGGAGATGTAGACTGGAACTTCCCTAAGTCTCAGTTCTGGCTATGTGTTATTTAATAATGCAGGAATCTGCTTCATTATTATTTCTGTACCTTGGATGCAGCAAAGGGCACTCTTGAAATAGCATAGAAAACAATAATGCATCTAGAGGATTAACTGTTGAGTT
Organism: Chaetophractus vellerosus; assembly: GCA_004027955.1. Taxonomy (NCBI): domain Eukaryota; kingdom Metazoa; phylum Chordata; class Mammalia; order Cingulata; family Chlamyphoridae; genus Chaetophractus; species Chaetophractus vellerosus. The sequence goes on along the minus strand of PVKH010043316.1, from coordinate 5,245 downwards.
AGAGCAATAAAGACTCCAGACCCAGCCTTCTGATTTGTCACTGTCAATTCAGGGTTTCTTAAAATCTCTTCTTGGGCAGCTTACAAAATGGCAAAATTGATAAGTGACATGGTTATAGAATATCAGATTTTGCTCTATTTTTATGAAATACAGGAATCCCTTTTGCCTGAATGGAAATAAAAACTTCTGTGAACTTCTTTAAAAAACCAGCCTGTCTTCCTCTTGCCTTTCTTTGCCTGTTTCTTCCTCTTTCCATTCCCCCCTTCCCCCCTCAATTCACACATGTTTATTCAGTGTATCCTCTTTAGGCATTGCATTGAGGCCCAAGCTGTCATTCTATACAGGCACCTTGGGAAGAGATGAAAATATGTTGTCAGCAGCTCTGTAGTCAAAGCCTATCACAGTGATTCCACTGTAATTTCTGTCAGTTTTAAACTAGTAGTTGAGCATTCCTTTTAAATTGTTGATTCAGTTGTGAGTTACAATTATGTCCTTTCAAACCTGTATTTGAAATGACCTTTAGAGTAGCTAGCACAAAGCTGATGCTGTACACGATCCCTTCATTCAGATTTAAATTCAATAACCTTTTATCCATCCTAGGATGCCCACGTTCCTGTGACCTCTGTCTATCCATCATCCACCGATGTGCTAGTCTCGCAATCACCACTTTATTATTTTAATTTCACCAAAGAGGGTGAACGTTACAGAGGACTTGCCTGGTGTCACACAGCCAATATAAGAATTCACATTTGAGTTCTTTTAAAAAGTTTGAATCACCAATATCTTTTAGCTGATATACCCCCCAAATAAAGTGTTTTTTTCATTATAAGTTTATTGTTCTTCCTACAGTACAGTGAGATGTAATGTTTGCTACACTGAGATTACACTTATAAGACAGTGTGAGGTATATAGAAGCATGGGCTTTGGCAGCAGTTAAAGTTGGATTTAAATACTGACTCTGCCACTCACCAGCCATTTGATTTGGGGAAAGTTAGTCTCATTGAGTCTCAATTAATATGTAAACTGGAGATAATATTTACCTTGTAGGATTATTGTGATAATATATGCCAAAATCGGTGTTAAACAATAGATAGTACATGATAATTGTGATCATTTTTTAAACCATTCTTACTCCAACTATGTAATGTGAGCCCTGCATTTTAACTATAAACTGGCTTCCTGAGTATGGGTTTAAACATGTCCTGGACTGAATCAACTCCAAACTTTTGAATGCTGTTCTTCCTGTTTGTAATAATTCATAGTTATCTTTGCCCATGCAAATCCTAACCATCCCCCACAGTTCAAATCTTGCCTTGTCCTCTGATCCTGAATAATTTAAGTATCTTTCTTCTTTCCTAACTTCTATCCCCAGCTACGAAGTTACATAGTTCTCATTTTGATGATTATTCCTGAAATACTTTCATGGCATATGTCCTTTTCCCTCGACAGATTTTTAATTCACGGTGGGCAGGATCATTTTCTTATATATTTTTTTGACAGGTCTCAGCACTTAGTACAGTATTCAACACCTAAAAAGATGCTAGGTGTTTTATAAGTTGTCAACAAAGGTAACAATTATATACAAGATTAGCAGTTGCAAACTTAAATGGAAATGATGAAAAGTCCTTTGTTTCCATGTTGTTACTTAACTTGGCAAATTTCATGTAAAAGCTCTCCTGATTTGAAAATGTCTACATCCATACAGAATAATCACATGTAATTTATTATAATAATGTTTATTAAAGCTCTTTATGTGAAGGTAATAACATCATTGGGAAAGTTTGAAAAATAATGCTTGTTTAGCAAAGGTATTTCTCAAACAATCAGGAGTGATATTAGTCCAATTAGTTTGAAATCTGATGTAGGGACAGTGTATGGAGATTTTTGTTTTTAATACACAGATATGTGTCATTGCATGCCAAATTCTCTAAAAACAATAAGCTCTGTTAAATATGTACTTAAATACACTGGAACATGATTCTGAACAGGCAGTGATTTTTAACAAGTGCTTTTATCTTCATTTTCTTTATTATCTTCAATACACAGTTTCTCATTATTATATAATGAGATTATAAAAAGGATAGAACTAAACCTCAAAAAAAATTCCTTAGGAATTCTAACCAAAAATGTTACATATATGGAGAAACGGTGCTTTATCTACATTTTATTGTAATTATAATCACTGTGTTGTAATGCTCTGTAGGCTACATATGCAAAACAAATATGTGGCATTAATAAGCTTTATAAGCAGGCTGTATAGAACTGGTTCCTGACTATATATGATGTGTTATGTGTAATTTTGTACCTCTGGCTTTTGCATTGGAAGAAATAAACTCCTGCCTACTCCCATCTCCATCCTACGTCAATGCCAGTGCTGTCATTCAGCTCTGCTACAATCTCGTGTGAAACAAAACAAAATTAAACTAAACTGAAAACAGCTGCTCCCAAGAGGTTTTGGGCCAAGGTAATGCTGAGATCTTAGAGCCATGACCAGATAAGGAAACAGAACATGTTAGGTTGAGAAGCCTGGGCTTCCATTGGAAGCTATATTTTCCCAAATTCCCCCAAGGAGGGAGAAGAAAATTAGTCTCTCTAATTTTTGTATGAATATATGTACATATGAATATATGTCTTATAGTTTTGTGAATTTTGGTCCACAAAACAGATGAAAATCCTGACAGAGTTGAATTGGTTTACCTTTATATTGTCTATAAGAACAACTTTTAAAATAGTACATTAATACTAGAATCAAAGTTATAAGGTAACTGTATAAACTACTTAAGAGAACAATATTTTCAACATCCTCGGTAATTGGAAGCTCATTTCAAAGAAACCTGTCAAGATAATTGTAATTATGTGGATACCTTAATGATCTGTACAAAGTTGCTCTTGTTTGGTATAGTTTTAGTTACTATGAGAACTTAAATGTAATAGTCCTCTCTTTAAAAATATGTGTGCTCATGTTTTTCATTAATCCAGGCTTTTCCTGAATTTAATTCAAAATATCTCTAGGCTCATTACAATGGAAAAAATATTTCTGTTTCTATCCATGTTCCAAAGCTTGATTTTTGTTTTCATTAATCTGAAATTCTTTTTTATACAAAAATAATTCATACAGTATAATTTTAAGTGCCTTTGTAAGTGTTTTGTTTTAATACTCAATCATGTTGTGAACTCATTATGGGCAGGACCCTTGTTTTATATATCTCCTGTACCTACCAAACCTAGCGTGGTGCTAGGCACATAGAAATTGCTCAATAAAAGTGTGATGGATGGTGTAAGCAACCAGACTTCAATCTCTGTGAGCGATGCTTAAGACAACTTGGTGGCACAACACAATGGTACCTATTTTCTTTTCTTTCTTTTACTATTTATTTATTTTAAAGAAACTTTAGGTACATAAAAGTTACATTAAAAATATAGGGGATTACTATATGCCCCTCCCACACTTTCCCACATTAACAACATTTTTCATTAGTGTGGTACATTTGTTACAACTGATGAACACATATTGAAGAACTGTAACTAACTGTGGACTATACATTATAGTTTACACTCTGTCCCGCACGATTTTGTAGGTTATGACAAAATATGTAATGGCCTATATCCGTCTTTGCAGTGTCATGAAGGACAATTCCAATGTCCCGAAAATGCCCCCATATTTACACTTGTTCTTCCCTCTCCCTTCCCTCAGAACCTCTGGTGGCCACTGCCTTTATATCAATAATAAAAATTCTTCCATTGCTAGAATAATAAGTCTATAGTAGAATAATAATAAGTCTACTTTAGTCCATTGTTCATTCCCCAATCTTGAGAATTTTGGGATGGTGATGCCCTCTCTGTTTCTAATTGAGAGGGGCTTAGATCCCATGGGGCAGATGGATGGAACTGTTTTGCTTGCAGTTGCAGACACCCTCTGTTCCTTGGGATCATCATCTCCTTATTAGTTGTCCTGGGTCTGTCCAATGAACTAGAGAGTAGGTGTTGCATCTCGGCTGAGATTCAGGGCTCAACTGGCACATGGACAGGCCAAAGATTTAAGTCTCTGGGACATATATTTATCAAGTATGTATCCCATTTATTTGGTTTTTCTTAACAGCTCAAATTTAAAAGCACAATATCAAAGAGGAAAAGAAGGCAGTAGAACCAAGTCTTTTCAGACTCCTTGCAGAAAACTACTGTAAATATTTGTTGACTATTGGATGACTGCTGTTAAAAAAACAAATAAATGGGATAAATATAAGCCCATATATCAAACAACCTGTCTTTCAGCCTTCTAGATCATTTCTTATTTTGGCATTAAAGCTGATTTTAACTCTACTCGTAGAAGCAAATTAAGATGTTGCAGATATGTAGCCTGTGGAATAAACTGAACATAATTTGCACATGTAAGGACAGTAGAAAATTTGAATTTTATTACTTCTTTGAACAAAGTATAGCTTTTTCTTTTCAGAAATAAGTACAACAGAGCCTTAATAAATATCCCTTTTGAGTTGATTTCCTAATTAAAATTGCTGATTATGATTTTAATCTGTTTATTGATTTAACATAACTGGAATAGTAAATCCCTTTAAAAACCTTAGTATTATATAAGAAGGATCCACACAGAACTACTTTGAGAAAAAAATCAAAAATGAAAATTTTAGATACATGTAGAAAACAAAATGACAAATCAAGTAATAAGCACTGAAATAATATGGCATGGGAAGTGCAGTAGAAAATACACACTAAAAAGCAGAAGGCCATTAAAAATACAGGATAAGGGCCAAAGACCACTAATAAAGATGCAAGAATAAAACAGAACAGGATGTAGATTTTTTACAAGACTGGACAAATATGATTTAGTAATATATGTTCCATAAATTTTTGCTGACTTCTGTGGTGGTGGAGTGGAGGTGGGGAATACTGATGCAGCTGCTACTACTGCTGATGGTAAAGAGTAAGAAATAAATATTCAAGCAAAGTTAAGTAAATATCACACTAAGAGAATGTGGAGGGAATGGGAAAAAGGATATTTTCTCAAAATGGAAAAAATAAAAATATGGAATTTATTTCATTTCTGTATATGTAACCTTATTTCAAGTTCTATTAATTCTACAAGTATTTCTCAAATCTGTTTCTCCATGTTCAAATCTTGGCCTCCATCATCTCTCGTCTCAGTGACCTCCGTCATGGGTGTCCTGCTGCTGGTCTCGGACCCTTCACACTTACTGCCAGAGTGTTTTGTGTGTGTGTGTGTGTGTGT
>PVKH010043315.1:0-10731 GCA_004027955.1 Chaetophractus vellerosus | reverse complement strand
ATATGTAACAATAAAATTTGGTTTAAAAAAGTATCATCTCAGTTTCACAAGTAATATTTAAAAAAATATTAGAGTAGGGAAGCAGATGTGGCTCAAGTGGTTAGGCTCCCGTCTACCATATGGAAGGGCCTCCTTAAGGGCAAGCTGGCCCGAGCCCATGGAGAGCTGGCACAGCAAGATGATGCAACAAAGGTGAGACAGGCAGACATAGAGGAAATGCACAGCAAAATGGACAGTGAGCACAAGCGGCAAGGGGAGGGGGTATAAAAAAAATTAGAGTACTGAAATGTATTAGTAAGATTCCATTGCCTGGATTACATTGTTGGAATTTCTTTTTTCTTTTATATAGTATTTACATTTACTTTTTTAAAAAAGATTTATTTTATTTATTTCTCCCCCCACTCAGTTTGTGCTCGCTGTCTACTCTCTGTGTCACATCTTTAGGAGGCACCAGGAACCGACCCTGGGACCTCCCATTTGGTAGAGGCACTCAATTGCTTGAGCCACCTCGGCTCCCCACTTTGTTGTGTCTCTCATTGTGTTTCCTGTGTCTCCTTGTTGCATCATCTTGTTGCTTCAGCTCGTTGCACCAGCCCGTCGGGTCAGCTTGCTGTCTTGCTCGTCTTTTCTAGGAGGCACTGGGAACTGAACCTGGGACCTCCCATGTGGTAGGCGGGCGCCCAAATGCTTGAGCCACATCCACTTCCCTACATAAACTTTTTAAAACTTATTCTGAAATAAATTTAGATTTATAGAAGGGCTGCCAAAAGTGTACAGAGTTCCCATATACCTTTCATTCAGCCTACTCTAATGTTGACATCTTTCATAACCATAATTCAGTCATCAAAACTAGGAAATTAATGTTGGCATAATACTATAAACTATAGACCTTATTTGTATTTCAACAATTTTCCCACTAATGTCCTTTTTTTGTTCCTGAATTCCACATTGCATTTATTTGTTCTATCTCCTTTGTCTCCTCCATTTAGTGTGTGACATTTCCTCAGTCTTTCATAAACCTGATAATTTGAAGATTACAGTTCAGTTATATTATAGAATGTACTTCAGTTTGGGTTTGACTTGTGCTTTCTCACAATTAGATTGACTTTGGGCAAGAAGACATGCCCTTCTTGGTGCATCTTGTTGGGGGTACATGGCATCAATATTTAATACGTTTTACTTATTACTGGTGATATTAACCCTGATTACTTGCTTAAGTTGTTGTCTGCCAGGTTTCTACACTATAAAGTCATAAATTTTCCCCTTTATCGTGGGGTGAGGGGAGGGTACTTTGAGACTACTCAGATCAATCACTTTTTTCCCTTTAGACTTTCATCCATGATTTAAGCATTTATCACTGATACATTTATTTTTAAAAAGCTGTTTTTCTGGGGTTGAAATTTCCTTCAAGGGAATTTCTTTGGCTTCACTGAGTAATTTCTGAGTAATTAAGTACTTTTTTTTTTTTTTTTAACTTTTTCAGGTATTTGACTGGAATGGTTGACAAAAGGACACTTGAGAAATATGAAAGAGAAGCTAAAGAAAAAAACAGAGAAACTTGGTATAGCAAACTTGTATGACTCTAAAAATTACTTTTAAGGAAACGCTGCCTGCTTAATGCTTTTGCATTCTATTAAAATACGTCCTTAAGGTCTTAAATAATGTCAGAACAACCAAGAGAAAGTTTGGAAACTATCCAAATATCCAATAGTAGGAGACTTTCTGAATAAATTATAAAACATCCATTCAATTGGGTCATTTTATGGATTAATTTAAATGAAAGTTACATTTATAGCATTTATAATAACCAAGAATGAACTTATGTTACAGTGATGGGGAGAAAGCTGGAAACAAAATTGTATTTATGGTATGATCAGGTAAATAAACACTGGAAAGAAAGAATGGAACGGAATATTGACAGTGGTCTTTCAGTGGTGAGAGAAAGGGTCAACTTCTTTCTGCTTTCTGACTTTATTACATTCATTTTTGAAACATTTGTAAGACTTAGTCTGAATGGGACACTGGTTTTATTTGTATTCTTATATATTAAAAAATAGATTACACACTATGAAATACAGATAACGTCTTCTATTAGGGATGTTTTAAATTTATATGTAAATAATTTTTACATGGCAAAATAATACTGAAATACTTTTTATAATTTTTAGCAAGTAACCATTGTTTCCAAGTGGCAGGTTAGTGGCCTTCACTTTTAATTTCAGCATCTTTGAAAAATATCCCTAGATAGCCACTATTTGTGTTAAACTTTGTGCCAGATGATTATAAAAACACAAATAAACAAGTTAGTCTTTCTGTATACATTGTCAACTTGTTTTCATAAATAATGTTTGCTTATATAGTATAAATAATTGACTTTGGATATGTAAAAGTTCCAGGTGTTTGAATCACAATGATAGTTTTATTCCCTTAATTTTCATTTCCATTCAGTCTTGTTTGTGATATATGTTCATGTTATATGCCAGATGTAAAGCTAGATGTCATCATTTACACCTTTAATTATAATAAAAAATAGCTTAAAAACTCTCATGTTCTTAGCAGTAATTCTTATTATTTTTAAATTCTTTCAGGTACTTGTCTTGGGCCTTAGACACAAATCAGGAAGAACGAGACAAGGGTAAAACAGTAGAAGTGGGTCGTGCGTATTTTGAAACAGAGAAGAAGCATTTCACAATTCTAGATGCCCCTGGCCACAAGAGTTTTGTCCCAAACATGATTGGCGGTGCTTCTCAAGCTGATCTGGCTGTATTGGTAAGAAAAGCATTTCCAGTCATCCATATATTTGTTAGCAGCCTCACTTGAATTTCAGATATGAATTTGCCTTCTGAAAGCAAGAATTCAGGTGGCAGTGAACTATAATGTTCATAGTCAGAATTTACAGTTGTTTGTCCGATTAATCTACTCAGGAAATCTCTGTAATTTGATTTACACATGAAAATGTTTCAGATTTTCTCTCACATTGCTAACTGACCTATTATCTATTTCTGTGCCAGAATTTAGTGTCTTTTAAATGCCAAGTTCAGTGTTAGGTAATGTGGATACAAAGATGAATGAGAAATAATGTTTCCTTTAGGCCTTCATCCATTTTGTGATTTTAACAAAGTACTGGCCCTAGATCACATAAATTTTTAAATAATCTAATATACAGGCATACTAGATTTTGGAAAATTGGGGGATTGGAAGAAATGTTTACCAGAATCTTATTGTTCAGGTTTGTGATGTTCAAAGCATGTGTTATAATTCATTTGCTTCTCTTTTCTTGTGAAAAGCTACTGATATTACTGAAAGGAAGGGAAACATGTTTTATTGCTAGAAGTGTATACCTGAATATGAAAGAAAAAACTATTTCATATCTTGGAATAGGTAATCTCTGCCAGGAAAGGAGAGTTTGAAACTGGATTTGAAAAAGGAGGACAGACAAGAGAACATGCAATGTTGGCAAAGACAGCAGGTGTAAAACATTTAATTGTGCTTATTAATAAGATGGATGATCCAACAGTAAATTGGAGCAATGAAAGGTAAACTTTTGGATGTCTTGCCTTTCCTTTACAGATATGTTAGTAAACTAAAGGACAGTTTTGTTGTTTTGTGCCTTTTTCTCGAGGATTTCTATTTTTTGTTTGGAATTTTTAAAAAATTGCTTTATGTTATAATCTAGTTATTTATTAATATTCGTAGATATGAAGAATGTAAAGAGAAACTAGTGCCATTTTTGAAAAAAGTTGGCTTCAATCCCAAAAAGGACATTCACTTTATGCCCTGCTCAGGACTGACTGGAGCAAATCTTAAAGAGCAATCAGATTTCTGTCCTTGGTACAGGTAAGTGACCTTTTTTTTTTCCATTAAAAAAAAAAAAGTATGTCTTAAGTAACTGAAGAAAATATTGATTGTAACCTTGGCTTGAAAAATAATCAGGACCTTTGTCCATTTTTAAATTGGGTTGTCTTTCTATTATTGAGTTTCAGAGTTTTTTGTTTTATATTCTGCATACAAGTCACTTACCTGATTTTATTTTACAAATATATTCTCCCATTCTAAAGGTTGTCGTTTCACTTTTTTCATGATGTTCTTTGAAACAGGAAAGTTTTTTAACTGTGATGAATTCCAATTTTCTTTTGTTGCTTGTGCTTTTGGCATAATATCTAAGAAAATATTGCCTAATCTAAGGTCACAAAAATGTATTCCTGTTTCCTTTTTAAGCATTTTATAGTTTTAGTTCTTACTTGATTGTTCCATTTTGAGTTAGTGTAAGATATAAGGCCTGTGTTGTCTAGGTTTTTTTTTGCATGTAATTTTTCAGATACTATTTGTTGAAAAGAATATCCTTTTTTTCATTGGATTTTCTTGGCACTTTTGTTGAAAATCACATATCCTTCAGCCAGTACCACACTGTCTTGATTACTGTAGCTTTGTAGTAAGGTTCGAAATTGGGAGATGTGAGTCCTCCAACTTTGTTCTTTTTCGAGATTGTTTTGCCAAGTTTGGGTCTCTTGAATTTCCAAATGAATTTTTGGATCAGCTTGTCAATTTCTGCAAGAAAGGCAGCCTGGGATTTTAATAGAGATTGCCATGATGAATCTGTTGATCAATTTGGGGATTATTGCATCTTAACAATATCAAGTCTTTCAACCCATATACTGTAGTTTTAAAGGGGAAACAATGGAACCTCAATTTCAGAGCTGGAAAAGTCCATTAAAATTAAGCAATACAGTGTAGTCATTTTATTGCAGTGTATGGACTATTGCAATAAAGTATTTTTCTAACTCTTAATTGCATATTTACAGGGAAGTTTATTATAATGAGTTATTTTGTTGTAGTTTTAGTTTTCTGAGGAATAAATGCTATGCAATGGATAATAAATCAGTTGAATGACAGGAGTACATAGGCAGAATAAAAATATTGTTAAAACCACATTTTTGTAAAAAGATACAGTTGTGTAACTTCTTCATATTTTAATATTAATGTTAACTTTTTAAAATGAATATTATGATTTCAGTGGATTGCCATTTATTCCATATCTGGATAATTTGCCAAACTTCAATAGATCAGTTGATGGACCAATCAGGCTGCCAATTGTGGATAAGTACAAGGTATCTAAAATGTTGAAGAAACTGGGTTCTAGGGGTGGTGTGGTCATTGTTTCATGTTTTGTGTTTAATTATGAAACTAAAATTTATTAAACAGCATGACACATTTTTAAAAATTGATGGCATAATTATTTAGTGGTATAAATTATAATTTATTTAACCTGGTTGGTTGATCTTCTAATTTAAAATTATGTACTGTGCCCTGTTTTCTTTGAAATCTTAGTCATATCTATTAATACAGCTTTACATATTCTTATTAAACAAATATTAATAGATTATAACATACCCTATGTTAAAGATTAATCCTAGGTATTCTACCACTTGTGCTAATAATTTTCCTTAATGACTAAGCCTTGCAAAATTTCACTTTGGACTACTGAGCTCTTGTTTATAGAGCAGCAATAATGTCTGAAACTTGATTTTTTATTTTAAATTTCAACAGGATATGGGCACAGTGGTCCTGGGAAAGCTGGAATCAGGATCTATTTGTAAAGGCCAGCAGCTGGTGATGATGCCAAACAAGGTAAAAATTAGTAATGCTCTTTCCCATTTAAAATTTCTCAAAAATATTAGCAAGAAGCTGGAACTTTTGAAATCTTAGGGTTTTCCATTCAAAGAATCTTAGCAAATTCAGGATTATGTTTTATTAATGTCAAGTTCAAAATTTGAGAGACTGTGTGGTGTTATAGTTATTAAATAACAAAAGTTTAAGGAAGAAGTCAATGTTAGCAGGTTAGGCTTTATTCACTCATATTAGAACTAAAAGATGCCATCTTCAAGAGAGCTTATAAAATTCAACTCTATTATTTTATAGGCACTATAATAGAGATTATCTAGCATGGTTAACCAACTTGCTTCAGCTAATAGAAAGGATTAGTAAGAGAGCCAGGAATGAAAACTCAGGTTTAGTCATGGTATAGTAAACTTACTTTATTTGTACATAGCTACATTGGGTACTATAAAATAAAGAATGCAAGCTATGCTCTTAATTTGTTTTGAGAGCAGAGGATAGGCCTTTAAGTGGACCTCTTCTTCTTTTTTTTTTTTTTTTTTTTTTGATAGTCAAATTTAATAGGGAGAGTGGAGGGAAAGCAGTTTTTTTTTTACAGCAGAGTAACAGCAAATCTATATATAGAAGAATGACTAAAGAAAAAAATTACCAATGTACAAATATAGAGTAATTGTCAAGAAGCAGGGATGATCAGTAGATGTTAAAAGGTTTAGAGGAATATTATTATAGAACAGGATATTAACTATTCTGAAAGTCCCTGTCTCCAGATTACTTGCTTTTTTCTTTTTAATTTGCTTGCTTTTCAATAGACTTTTTATTTTTAATTTTTTTTTAAGGATACATCGATTACATAAATGTTACACAGAAATTTTAGGAGTACCCATATGCCCCACCTCCCATACCTCCTACAACCTCCCACATATACATCCTTCATCAGTGTGGCACAACATCTGTTAATAGATATACACATTTTGGGGCTTTGCCACCAAGCATGGACCACAGTTCAGACTGTAGACCACCCTCTATCCCACACAGTTCTGCATGATACATGATGATATAAAATGGCCTATATCCTCCATTGCAACATCACCCAAGACCATTCCGAAGGGATCTCTTCTTAATACTCCTTACCTTATTGTAATTTCTTCACCATTGGAGTTTCATTAAAACATGTAAAATCACCTTTGTGTTATTTCTGACAGCTCAGTTGATATTTGCAGATGACCTTTTGCTAAGAAATTGTTACCTGTTTCCCAAGGAGAGGGCTTCTCTAACAGCTACAGTGATGTTGCTTATGTAGGAAAATAGGCCTGAATCTTTAGAACCTCTAAAGATAGATTTTGTTAGACTTACATGACAATTTCTTTACCATGCTCATTCTAGGCACAGTAAACTAGAAAACTTGAGTTTTTTCTTAAAGTATCCCAGGTGTTTCTACTTTAAAGCCTACTTGTCTAAGGTAATTATCTCTGCAACTTGAGGGATGACAATTAAATGAAAATAATTGTCATGTTGAGTCCTTGCTCAGTTTTTGTACAGTCACAAAAGTGCATTTTGCTGTTGGAGATATAAGGCAGAATGGTAGTTGCGAGGGCCAGTGGGGAATGGACTGGTTAATGGGTACAGGGTTTCCTTTTGGGGTAATGAAGATGTTTTGGAACTAGAAAGAGGTGATAGTTGTACAACATTGTGACTATAATAAATACCACTGGATTGTGTTGTGTATATTCTAGACAACATTAAGAAAGTGTCATTCAATGTGGGCAAGTAAAGTTAGTGCCTGGTGGTAGCTGCAGGTCAGGAGCCTTACTACACTAGTACAAAGGAAGTGGCTATTGTCTATAGAATCTGTCACTTTATACTAATTACTGGGTGTGTATAATATCATTCAGCCTTGAAAAATCAGCTTAGTTTAACCCTTCTGACTCTATTTTAAAAGGTCTAGATGTCAGATTTTTTACATTAAAAAATTAAGTCCAGTAATAACTGGCCGTATTTTACTTTGATGTTTTACAAAATTGTTCAAAGAAACAGATAGAATTTTAGGCCTTTTGTAGCTGGGTAATACTTGTTAACTCTTGGTTTTTATAAAATAAATACCTACATCACTTCTGCTCTACTTTTTGTGTGGGTTTTTTGTTTGTTTGTTTGTTTGGTACCAGGGCCAGGGGATTGAACCCGGGGCCTCATGGGAAGCTGGAGCTCAACCACTGAACCATATCAGCTCCCCTGAGACAGTTTTTCGTTTGTTTGCTTTTTTGTTTTTAGGAGGCACAGGGAACCAAACCCAGGACCCTCCTGTGTGGGAAGCAGTCGCTCAACTGCTTGAGCTACATCAACTCCCTCTCCTCTACTTATTAGAACTATTCCTAAGCTTGAGAGTTTGTTAGTCTCAAACAATTTTTGATAACTATAGGAAAATTCAGTCTTTAGACTAGCTTCATTGTATTTGGCCATAAAAGGGCAAAACTGGGGAGAAGGGATTGTTGATGTTATATGTTGGGTTATTTGGGCAAAAATGGTGAAAAATTATTGTTTAATGTAACAGTTATGGCTCTATTTCATTTCCTGGAATGAATTTCAGCAGACAGGTATCATTAAGGTATAAGCTGCCTTTTGGGAAAGAAAGCTGTTGTTTCAGGGAGAGATGCTAATAGAGCATAACAAATGACATTTTGTAGAATTCTGGTATGGAATATAATGATACAGGATTTTCCAATGTTCATCTATGATCAGAGATTGTTCATTTTGTCTTGAGGGCTGTTTTGTTTTGTCTTGTTTTCTGGTATGTGTTTACAAAATCAAAATTCTCTCCAAGGGCAGAAATGGAATAAAAAGAGGGAATACTTGTGGATATTGTTTTAATTTTCCCCCCATCAGTAGGCATGCATGTGTGTGTGTTAAAATACACAAAACATAAAAGTTAACAATGACAGTAATTACATTTAAGAGTGTTATGCTGTTGTCACAACTGTAGTTCCAGAACATTCCCATTATCCCAAAAAGAAACTCCAAATCCATTAAACAACTGGCATGCTTTTTAAGCCTCATTGTTCAAATAACTTGAGAAATACATATTTTGGATGTTTGGAAATTGATAGTATTGGGAGATATGTCTGTTAAATCCTGGAATTCCATAAGTTTTATATTCAAGTAAGTATTTTGGCTAATCCGTATCCACAAAAATAGAAGAATAACTCTTCAGCAAACATTCAGATCATTTTATGTTCAGCAATGCAGTGAATACATTTAATGTGTCAGAAAACTCCAATCTTGGTTTGTTTTTAAGCACAATGTGGAAGTTCTTGGAATCCTTTCTGATGATGTAGAAACGGATTCTGTAGCTCCAGGTGAAAACCTCAAAATCAGACTGAAAGGAATCGAAGAAGAGGAGATCCTTCCAGGATTCATACTTTGTGATCCTAATAATCTTTGTCATTCTGGACGCACATTTGATGCCCAGGTAAACTTTATTATAGTTGTCTAAGTGATCTTTATTGTCTTGAAATTAGGATTTAAATGCTTTTTTTCTGATTATTGGTGACATGCCACTTAACCCAAATTAATGTGTAGAAGGAGAATTGAAATAGTATAAACCATATAAATATATTTTACAATCATGATGTATCTCACACAAAGTCTTCAGAAGATGGTACAAGTGCTTACTTGATAGGTAATATTCTTTGTAAATTCCTTTTTATTTTTGATCTCCTGGATACCTAATATCCACTTCATAAGAACAGATATTTTTTTTTAAAAAAGATAGTAATTTATCATTACTTTTATTTTTCTTAATGTCCTTCTCTAAGTAGGTCACAGTTGCCTTGGAGGTCATGGTTTGACTGCTTACTTAGAGCAAATAACTTTCCAGACTGGAAAACTTGCATAGTTTCCTCATGCTATTAGCAGCCCGCCTTCCACAGGGAAATGACCTAGTAAATCACTGGTGTGGGCTAACAATTTTTGAGTGCTATTGGTTTAATATGACTAAGAAAGTTAGGGTTTGATGCCAGAGGATGTAAAAGGTTATTTCCTTTTACTGGATCTTGGATATTGAGAAATGGGTAAAGCTGTGCTAAGTTCACAGTAGTATGTAAACGGTAAAAACTAACTTAATTCTTTGGGGAGTTTAAAGGAAAGGCTTCCTTTAAGAAGAAAAGAAAGTCTGAAGATCACTAGGGTAAAGGTTGTTATCAAGTTCATGACCCATCTCTTCTAACACAAAAATAACTTTAGTTGATGTCCTGCTGAGATGGTGAGTTATATAATCTTGTGATACTATATGACACTTTAGAACATTCTTTTTACCCTAAGGATAAAGATACACATTTTTCTGTTTATTTGACAGATAGTAATTATTGAGCACAAATCCATCATCTGCCCAGGTTATAATGCGGTGCTGCATATTCATACCTGTATTGAAGAAGTCGAAATAACCGTGAGTTTAAGATAATTGATTTTTAAATTTTGTTTTGTTTTAAGGCTATTTCATCTTGATAATTTCTAACAGACAACAATGATGTACTCTTATTTTCATACCTTGATGTAAAGACTCTTTTATTTGGTACAATTCTGATCTCATCCTTTTTTTCTTGGGTAGGCCTTAATCTGCTTGGTAGACAAAAAATCAGGAGAAAAAAGTAAGACTCGACCCCGTTTTGTGAAACAAGATCAAGTATGCATTGCTCGTTTAAGGACAGCAGGAACCATCTGCCTTGAGACCTTTAAAGATTTCCCTCAGATGGGTCGTTTTACTTTAAGAGATGAGGGTAAGAACTTTTAAAATTGTTGAGTAGTGTATTTACAAGACGCTTAGCTTTGGTGTAATGCTCATCATCTGAGGACAGTAGACATTGCATCATGTTCAGAGAAAACTTGAGTTTGTGTGCTACAATATATTCATATAAATGCTCTGTAAGTTGAATAAAATTAAGAGCAGCCAGCACTGACCATGCATTCTAGCAGTAATGCTCTGGACGAAGTAAGATACTCTTGTTAGTAGTGGGTTTTGAGAGCCATTTTATTTACTAAATAAGGCAGTCCTACGATGAAATCCTTTGTATTTTGCATGATTAAAGCCCACCTTGAGGGCTTAATTCTATAGTGCAAGTTTTT
>PVKH010043314.1:0-10735 GCA_004027955.1 Chaetophractus vellerosus | reverse complement strand
GTAAAAAAAAAAAAATACATAGTTCAAAGAATTAAATAGCAAAAGACATGCTGAAAGAAAAAAAAATTGAATATGAAGCAAAGTGTTTATGTAGATTATCCCTGTACTTGGAAAATATATAGAAATTGCTGATCATGTCATGTCTTCTAATCTTTTAAGAAAAACTGTAAAAGCCAACATATCTTTGAGAAAAATAATAGCTCAATGGTCTGCAAAGAGCAGCATCAAAATCATTTATGGGGGCCGGCCGTATAGCCCAGTGGATAGGGCGCCGGTATACCACATGGGAGGCCCTGGGTTCAGTTCCTGGGGACCTCTCCTAGCGGGCAAGACCGCCTTGAGAAGGGCGAGCCACCGTGGGCAGGGCAAAAAGCTGCCACAGACAGGGCAAAGCCACCACGGGCAGGGCAGGTCGCCCGCGAACGGAGCGCAGCCAGCCACCCGTGAACTGAAGTGGAGCAGGCCGTGAATGGAAGCAGAAGCCGCCCACAAGCGGGACAAAGGCGCCTGCGCAGTGACCGGTCTCGGCGCATCACCGCAACGGGGAGAGACAAAGCCGACAGAGAGGAACACAAGAATGGACACACAAGAGCAAGCAGAAGGGGGGGTGGGGAATGTAATAAAAAAAAATCATTTATGATAAACACAAACATCCACAAGAAAGGAAGTGTTCAAATTACAAGCTATAATATTAACTTGTTTCATGCAAAATCTAGAACACAAAGTGCACACTAGATAAATCATAAGAAATTCTGAAGCAGCTACTCAAATCTATACAATGTAAAAAGAGTTAAATAAAGTACAAGGATTAGCCTCTTTACAATCATGTTCCAATTCAGCTTCCCCCCTCCCAAAGATGCTTTATTTATTCCCCCCCTCCTTGTTGTTTTGCACTTGCCGTCTATTCTGTGTGTTCTTCTGTGTCTGCTTGTCTTCTATTTAGGCGGCACCGGGAACCGATCCCGGGACCCTCGGGAGTGGAGAGAGGTGCTCAATCTCCTGCGCAACCTCAGCTCCCTGATCTGCTGCACCTCCCATTGTCTGCATTCTGTGTCTCTTCTTTTGTTGTTGTTTTGTCATCTTGCTGTGCCAGCTCTCTGCGCGGGCCAGCACTCCTGCACAGGCCAGCACTCTATGAGGGCTAGCTCTCCGCTCGGGGCAGCTTACTGCGCGGGCCAGCTTGCTTTTCACCAGGAGGTCCCAGGAATCAAACCCCAGACCTCACATATGGTAGATGGGAGCCCAATCACTTGAGCCATATCTGCCTCCCACGAATAAGCTTTTTAGAAAATATCATGCAGTCATTCACAGCATTAATTATCCATGATTACCCAAGATCAACCTTATTCATCAGACACATCTCCAAATGACTATCGTTTCCAAAATTAAAAACTCTTTCAAAGAAGAAAACATTCTCAATATCAAAGATACTCAAAAGAATGTGCTGGAGCTGATGCTTCAACAGAAGAGCTCAAGAAATGTTCCAAGCATAAGCATAAATAATGAAATAAATTTAAAACCATCTGAAATAATTTTGAAGGCTAACACGTTTATTTGACAGAGAGTAAGTTTATTATTATTACTACAAAGTAAAGATAATTGGTTTGTGTGTGCGTGTGTGTGAGCTTAACAAGCATCCATAAAAATACACTTTCCCACATGGACATCAATTCACAGCTTACAAAATTTAATCTTCTTTGTATTATGTAAACATTCAAGAAAATGACACAAACTTTCTATAATTTTTTTGTTAAGAAACATTATAAACTAACAAAAAAAGTAATTTCAGCTCAAGTAAGAGTTAACATTTAAATTAAAGTGTTTAATTGGGTACGGTTCTCTCTGTATGTTTCACTCAATGCACATAATGCACTCATATACAGATTACCAAAAAGGTGACAGCTGAGGAATGCCTTCACTTCTTTCCGTGGTTTCTACCAAATGCCATTTCAGAAATGCCTATAGCACATGACAATGTGGAATGTCTCCACCCATGACAGAGCATTCAAGTAAGCACACTTAAAGCAGTAGTAACACAGAGCTCAAGTTTGTCTTTTTATGGTTAGCCAGCACAATGAAAAGATAAACCAAAATACTAATAAGGTCAGAAAATTTTGACATACAGAGATCCATAATGAAAATGTTATTTAGGAAAAAAAAATTTTTGGATTAAAACTGCTAGAAAATATTAATTAGCTTCAAAGGCTAGTAGGCTAGAGATTCATTTTCTAAAACAACACCCAAGATGTGAGTAAAGAAATTCATTTTTAAAGTATGTTATATAAACTGAGCAGAATTCTATTTGTATTGATAATCAGTAATATATTTTATTTCAAAAATAAATAAGATCTGGCTAAAATTTGACAGTAATGACCTTTACATTATAAATATTATAAAAGATGTTCATTAGAACATTTTTGATTTGTTAGCTCTATCGTATTTACCTACAGAAATGGTATCATTTTGTTTTCTATGAACTCTGCTCTTGCCAAGATTTGCCTATGAGTTCATTGTTTTTTTTTTTAATCAACAAACATTTATTGTGCACCTCCTAAAATAAAATACAGATACCAAAGGGGATTTAGAAAAAAATGGATCAAAGTCTCTAACTTAAGAATTTACTATCTTAACAATAGCAGTTACTGTACAAGTGCCAAACAGGGTTTAAACAAGTTAGAGAATTACAATGTACCCAAGTGGTCAAGTTAAGCCCACACTTGTGTTTTGAGCCTTGCCTTAAAGAACATAAATAAGCTAGGGAAATACTTTCCAGAGGAAGACAATAATGTATTCAAGGCTTATGGAAGAATAAGTAAGAAAGTGAATGGTTCCCAAAGACAGCTTTCACTGATCTTGTGAATCTCTTCAGATAAATTCTTTTTGCTCCTTATTGGGTGACCAGGGGCCAAACCTTGCACTCATGATCTGGCTCACTACCACCTGACTCTACCACACCCTATCAAAAGGAGGACACAGGGAACAGTTTTGAAATTTGTTCACCCTCAGCTACCCTCTCTACTTGTATGAAAGAGCATCAAGGGAACCAGATGTGGCTCAAGCAGGTGGGTGCCCGCCTACCACATGGAAGGTCCTGGGTTCAGTTCCCAGTGCCTCCTAAAGATGATAAGCAAAGACAGCAGGCTCGTGCAATGGGCTGGCATGATGGGCTGATGCAACAAGATGACTCAACAAGATGGCGCAATGAGGAAACACAACAAGAGACTCAACAAGCAGGGAGGAGATGTGGCTCAAGCAATATTGGGCACTTCCCTCCCACATAAGAGGTCCCGGGTTCAGTTCCCAGTGCCTCTTAAAAAAGACGACAAGCAGACACAGACAGTATACAACAAACGGACACAGAGAGCAAACAGGGAGCGCAAACAATGGGGGGCGGGGGGTGGTGGGATGAAATAAATAGAATTAAATCTTAAAATGAAAGAGCATCAAGAACATCTGTTGTCGGGAAGCGGGTATGGCTCAAATGACTGGGCTCCCACCTACCACATGGGAGGTCCAAGATTTGGTTCCTGGTGCCTCCTGGAGAAGACGAGCAAGACAGCAAGCTGGCGCAATGGGTTGGCATGGTGGGCTAATACAACAAGGAGACACAAAGAGGAAACACAATGATAGAGACAACAAAGCAGGAAGTGGAGGTTGCTCCAATGACTGAACACCTCTCTCCCACATGAAAGGTCCCAGGTTCGGTTTGAGGTGTCTCCTAAAAAGAAGACAAGCAGACACAGAAAGCTCACAGCAAATGGACACAAAGAGAAGACAGTGAGCACAAACAATGAAACAGGTGGGGGGGGGGATAAATAAATAAAATAAATCTTTTAAAAAATCTGTTGTCTATCAATAATTTTATAGACTGATATAGGAGTATCAATTATCCTTTATTTTGCTTTATTATTAAAATATCTATGAAATGATGATAGTAAAAAGTGAGCAGGTGATTTGTTTTTAATGATCTTACATGGCAAAAATAAGGTTCTCACTCTTTCAGTCAACAAAATTTTTAAAAATATTTTATTGGTCTATAAAATGTACAGCTCTGGATATCAATGATCAATGATTTGTTGAGCAATTAGTAAATCACATTACAAATTAAAAAATTTTTTTTAATTTTACTTTGAAAAAAATCTATTGCATTTTCCAGGTTAAGACCTGAAATATAATTTTGCTAAATTTTGCAAAATGATTTAAGGAATAGAATATTCTTATAACTCTTATTAATAAAAGGCTCCAAATTAAAATCAAACATTATTAACATTAAAAAGTTTTGTTTTACTAGTTCAGAAGTTACTTCAGATAACTTGATTAGTATTTCATGCAATGTCCCAAGTTCTAATTATAAATCAATAATCACTGTTCAAAAAAAAATTGTAGATTAAGGTGAATTGGTGATAACTTCGAGGCTGCTTACTTTTTGTTTTTAATACCCTGAATTGAACTTGCCCATCATTTATCTCTTTTAAGAGTAAGACTTTGTATGTGGTAGAGGGCGCAATTATTACAAATGAGTGTGTAAAAATGCCTAAAGTAATAACATATATTAGTATTAGGATAAAAAAAAATGAAGATGTTTGAAGACTAAATTATGTCCTTAAATCAGAAATGATTTTATTGTTGTAATTTCCTTTGCAACATCCCAAAGCTTTTGATCAAATAATGTGCACATAATGGCTGGCCAAAAACAATCTTGGCAGTTCCTAAAGTTTAGGACAGATTTTGAATTCTGAGATTAATTTAGATATAATACTAAACACTGCATTTCAATTATCACATAAAAGGAGTATACCAAAATGTCAGTGCCCCATATTTCTGACATAATTGTCAGAAACTTTTAAAGAAAGGTGGGGGGTGAGAGATGGCATTTTTTTTTTTGAGACAGTGAGACAATGAACACAAGAACTTCAAAAAATGTCAAGGAACATGTTACAGTAGTAATAAATCAATGTCCTGCCCCTACCCACCCCAAAGAAAATGTTTCTAATTATCTTTTAAATATCATCTAACGGGGCACCGACTATATAGCCCAGTGGATAGGGCACCGGTACACCACATGGGAGGCCCCGGGTTCTGTTCCCGGGGACCTCTCGGACTGGGCAGACCGCCTGAGAAGGCAAAGCTGCCGTGGGTGGGGCAGAGCCGCCACGGGCAGGGCAAAGCCGCCATGGGCAAAGCAAGCCACCTGCAAATGGAGCAAAGCCTCCTGCTAACCCGGAGCAAAAAGCCACCCGGGGAGGGAAGCAGACCCGCCCACAAGCGGGGCAGAGCCGCCTGCGCAGTGACCTGGCTTGGCGTCGCCGCAGCAGGGGAGACAGAGCAGACACAGAAGAATGCAGAGAAATGAACACAGCAAGAGGAGGCAGAAAGGAGGGGATATGTAACCAAAAAAAAAAAAAAAAAGATGGACACATAAGGAAGAGAGAAATAAAACTGTCATTTAAGAAATAAATAAATAAATATCATCTAACAAGAGTTTTTTTTAAGTACATGTAATTTTCTCATGCCAACAGTATTTATTAAAAATGGGGTAACAAATGGGTGATGAAAAAATTTCCACTGATCCATCCAGCGCTTCCACCAGGCTGTACTAGAAAATACTCAGTCACAGCTTCCAATCACACAGTAGCTGAAGCAGGTTAAAGATGGACTTGATTATGACACTTCAAAGTCAGACCACAAAACTACTGCCAGGAAGTCAAAGGCAGCAAATGCAGAGAAGGCATTATAACAGCAGCAGTGTGGGAACTGGTGCCCTCCCAACATACCTCATATATAGCTAGGACATTTATTTGCAGGAAGTGAGGAAGCCAGTTTGGAGTTGGTAGATATTTGTTTGTTTAGGTTTTGTTTGTTTGGGTTTTTTTGATGGATTTAGGATGATTTCAATAAAAAGTTCTGAAAACCATCAGCATAAAGTATTACAATTTTTCTATAGAAAAAAATCATGTAGAGAAAATAATACTGCATTCTCTTTTTAACAAAGATTTTAATATACTTTATAAGTGATCCAATATGCTGTTCCATGATCTTATCCCCCACCAAAAAAAAAAAGTAAACAGGCATAAACTATAAGCTTTATATTTAGTTTAAAACGGTTTTCTCATATATGACATTAAACCTATTCTTCAATAAGTGATTCAATATTAGCTGTTTCCAGTCTCTTTTTCTTTTCAGTGGAAAACACTTTATATAGCCCTCATGGAATACTTTTAAAGAGTTACATTTCAGATTATTACTCAGTGAAACAGGCTTGGATGAATCGCTTCTTGGCCTTTTGGCTAAGATCAAGTGTAGGCTTAGAAGAGAAGCCCCAAGCAAGCACTTAAGCCTGCACTAAAGTATTCCTTTTATTGACAAGAGAGGAGTCACATATTTTACAAAAACACTTCAAACAGGTCCTTTAAAAGTTGATAAAATTTGTATTTTAAAAGCAAAAGGGGGCTGGCCGCATAGCCCAGTGGATAGGGCGCTGATATACCGCATGGGAGGCCCCAGGTTCGGTTCCTGGGGACCTCTCCTAGCGGGCAGACCGTCTTGAGAAGGGCAAGCCGCCGTGGGCAGGAAGAGCTGCCATGGGCAGGGCAAAGGGCTGCCACGGACAGGGCAAGGCCGCCACGGGCAGGGCAGGTTGCCCACGAATGGAGCGCAGCCAGCCACCCGCGAACTGAAGCAGAGCCAGCTGTGAATGGAAGCAGAAGCCACCCACAAGTGACCCACAAGTCTCAGCACGTCACCGCAGTGGGGGGGAGACAAAGCGGACAGAGAGGAATGCAAGAATGGACACACAGCAAGAGCAAGCAGAAAGGGGGTGGGGGATATGTAATAAATTAAAAAAATAATAAAATAAAAAAATAAATCTTTAAAAAAATACATTAAAAAAAAAAGCAAAAGGATTTAATACTAAACTTATCTGCAAGTCTGTTTGCATTGAAAAGTAAAAGGACAGCTCTATTTTAACATTATAATACATTATAATAGCATAAAAAGTGCTTTTAATTCTACTGTGTTCCCCTATAGGACCTAGCTCAGGCTCTTATAATGTAAGTAGTAAATTCATCAATAACTACTGGATATAAGATTTTCCCATCACCTAATCAAATACTAAACTGGTTTAGTATTTTTAATAGGAAGAGCAACACTGTGCAAACTGGGGGTGGGGGGAAGATGTTAAGAAGCTTGATAAGTGTATTTTCTCTTTTCCTAGCTAAACCAATATTACATTAGTATATATTATTTTTTAAAATTGCATAGAAGATCCACAAATAAGTTTTTCACTTCTGTTTCATAAACACACAAATTCTAAATAATTCAACAAAACTTACTAAACACCTACTATGTGCAAGAACAACATTCTAAGTGTCTGGATGTGAAGGTTTCAAAGATTTATCTGGCAACAGACAAATAACTATAAAACTAAATATCTATGATACAAAGTAAAAGACCCAATTCAACAAACCTTTGATGAGCACCTATGATGGGCCCAGGCTCTAAAAATACAAAAATGGGAAGACTAGGTCTTTACAGTATACCAGGGAAGACACACTTACAAACAAATGCTATTCAGGAACAGGTGTTTTAATAGCAGCAGAGAGGCAAACCGTGAGCACCTCAGAAGAGAGAGTGTCTCTCTAGTGCCATAGAACTATACAATTTCAAGGGACAGAAATATCCCTTCTGGCTATAAATTGGGTAGAACCCTGAAGAATGACTAGGATTTTGATTGGCAAAATAGGGAGATTCCAGGTGGTAGAAAGAGCAAGGAAATAAAGAATAAAGATACTGTTCAAAGAGAACCAAACTACAAAGGATGAAACATATAATGGAGATATAACTAGTATTCGCTAAATGGTGAAATGCTTTAAGTATAAACTTTAAGGAGAGGGGTGGTAACGTGATATTGGTAAAAGATTAGTCTGATAGTAAAATGAATACTGGATTGGACCAGGGAGAGAATAGTGGCAGGGAAAGTAATTAACCTATTACTATACTCTAGAAATAAAAATAATAAAGGTTTGAACTAAGTTGATAATGAGAATGACAAGAAAAAGAAGTGATGCAAAGGTAATTGTGAAGCAAGAAAAGAGAGTAGAAGACTGACTGAATACATGTAGACAGGAAAATGAGTAAATGGTAATTAAAATTTTTAAAGCTTGATCTAGAGATTAATGATATCATTATAACAGAAATAGGGGCATCAATGATAACAGTAGGCACAGTGAGGAAAGATTTCCTTGAGGCTGAATATAAAGAAATTCCTGACTATGATGTAAAACTGTCTAACAATTGAACTAATAATACTCAGACTTAAACAAGGATGCTTCAAAGTAGAAAAGTATAGTATATAAATAAACTGATGTTAAATGAATAAAATAGATTATGAATCTGAATTACAACTATTAAAATCTACATTTGAGCAATAAGGCTCCTCTGAAGAAATCACACAGGTAAACAGGGCTGTTACTCTAAGGATAGAGGGTTGACCTATATATTTTGTATACAACTACAGATATATTTTTAAATGTAAAAATCACATTACATTTAATTATACATAATATTAAATTAATACTTCTTATCAGTAGAAAAATAGAAATGAGAGTTTGGAGTCCTAGAGAAAAGCAGGAACTGGAAATTGATTTGGAAGTCACTGGCACAGAAAAAATAGGTAAGACTTTAAGGTAAGATCAAAAGGCTAAAGACAGAACTGACTTAAAGATCTGAAAACTCTTGGAAAAAATCTCAGTCCTTCATTTTATGCACACCAATATCAGTAAAAACCAGCAATAAGGCATTATGTAGACAGACAACCCTAATAGTCTCCCAAAATCTTCATAAAGTATGCCGAAAGATACATACAGATACATAGAACTCTACCAGTTAGCTACAAAATAAGCTGAGTATTGCCCACTGATAAAATGAAAATCTGTCCTAGACTTCAGTTCCACAAAATCAGAAATTATATCATACCCCTAACTTCAGTACTGTTTTCTAGCTAAAGGAGGGTGCAGAGTGGGAGGCGTAAGACCAAGACAGGGAATTTGACATGAAGCACTGCTTTTACTCCTAAATGTATAACACATTTCTATATAACTTTTGAGACAGCACACTCAACTATTTAACAAAGAAACCTTTAAATATAAACTGCTTATATTAAAAATGGAAGCAAAATATTAGGTTAAGAAATATATTTGTGGGTTGTGAGTTTCCTAACATTTTCCCCATGACTATGAAATTTAAGGCACCTGATAAAACCCAAAAAATTAAATATTCCAAAAGACTAACTAATAATGAGTAGAGTAAAAACATTTTAGGTATTCTATTATCTTTTGGGAAAAACCATTCGAGGACTATTAAATAAATCAATGGATGATTTCAGATTTTATAATTTAAGTTATTAAAGCAAGCAGCATTCAATAGATTTCTTCAAAGCTTAAAACTATCTTCTGGTTTGTTTTTTAAAGTTTTATTTATCACCTTTCACTGTCTGTTGTCCTGTGAACTCCCTGTTCTCACAGCCACAATGGGAAAAAAAAGTACAAGAATTGATAAGAAATAATGAGTGGAGAAACAATAAAATTTTTAATGCTTGATATTTTAAAACTTGGCTACACTGACTTAAGGAATGTGCAGATAAATTACAAAAAGATATTATGCAAAAGGTTTATGCATAAACCTGTAAACTTCTGCTTCAGTGCCTGTCAACTAAAACAAAACATCCAGTAAAGACTATACCTAAATAATGCAAAACTAATCACTGAATTCAATCAGGGAGGAATTGATAAGTCCAATAATTTTTGCAACATTGTGCAATATAAGAAGTCTGTTAAGTATATTTTCTTTTCCTACTGAAACCACTATAACATTAATGTAAATATTAGAAATTTTCTTTTTCCGCTAAGCAAATATAATTGGGTTCCTCCACAAGTTTATATTTCTATTTAACAATTTAATAAAACATGTTGCTGTAAACAAACCATTATCCAATTATCCTGACTTCAGGCATACAGTAATAACTGTGTCTTTTAGAATCAATTCATACCAAAATGTGTAAAGTACACTTGGAAGAAATTTGAAAAGATTAATCTTATACAATTATCATATTGAATGCCAAAAGTTTTTCATTCTCAACTCCATTATTTTAGACTCTAGAGTTAAGCTAAGCTTCAAATAAACCTCAGAAAAATAACTTTGCTATATATTACAGAATCTAAATTAATGGAATAGAGAAAGAGCCAAACACCATGCTATATCTTACTTGATGCCACACTCTGAACTCCAGATTTATGCTTCAATTTGTCAATTACTCCAATTCATCCAGTCAACTTTGTAAACAAAGGCTATAAGCCAAATATATGAGAATTCAACTGAATAAAACTTAAGACGGTCATTATTCACTAAACAGGAAGCAGTAAAAGGAAAACTGCCACTACACACCTCACCTCTGTTTTTAAAAAGCAGCAGGCTAATATGCATGAAATATAAAGCCTTAAGTTTCAGCTTCTCAAACATGTTTTTGCTACAATATTATTCAAAATAAAGTTCCAATCTTCCACATACAACGAAGACAACTTGGAAATAATGCACAAGTCTTTTCATTTTAAGGGGAATTACTGCGGTATAGTCGTTTTCTATAATTCCAAGTTGCCAACTAAGAAAATGGAAAGAGGCTATGTTTTGTCACCTATTACCACCACTTAAAAATTGCTTTTCATGCATAATTCTACGTGAC
>PVKH010043313.1:0-10732 GCA_004027955.1 Chaetophractus vellerosus | reverse complement strand
GGATATAGTGCTCCAAAACAGTCTTTCCCTGGAAAGGAACTGAAAACAGGTGCCCACTTAAGTCATGTCATGCCCAGGAGTAGCATATGTGTGAATAGAAGAAGCAGGTTTGGGTGCAATGACCACAGTTTCTTCCAGCCAGGGGTTTCTTTCAGAGGTAAGGGGTGGTGCCCCTCCGAACAGTACAGCCAGGCCTTGGCACTCACCTTGTTCACCTGCTGGCAGAGATAACTTTGCTCTTCCTGGCTCTATACTTGCCCAGGTGACAGCTCATTCTTTCCTCCCTCATTTTCAGAGTCAGTTAGTCTAGCCAGCTGCCTTTGGCCAGTCATTAATATTTAGGGATAATTCATTTCTGGATGTCAGTAGAAGGCAGGAGTTCTCAGTATACCTAGGTGCACATCAGAATCACCTGGAGATCTTTGTTCTGGAAACACAGGTAAGTAAACCCTGCCCTAGGCCTTCAGAACTGGAGCCTCTGAGAGTGGTAGCAAGGAATCTGTGTGTGTGCCAAGCCCTGGACATTTTTATGTAACCAGTATGATGTTGGTCTTTGGTCTAGAGTTTAGGAAGCACTTGACAGAAAAAGGAAAGAAAAGAGAAGAGAAGAAAGTGAGGGAGGGAAGGGAAGAAAGAAAATCAGAGAAAGAAAGTGAAAAAATGGAAGGGAAGGTGAGAGAGAAGGAGGGAAAGAGGGAGAGAGGGAGGGAGGAAGGAAGGAAAGAAGGAAAGAAGGAAAGAAGGAAAGAAGGAAAGAAGGAAAGAAGGAAGAAGGAAGGGAGTCTGGTCTCAGTCTTCAGAGCATTTCAAACCTTGCTTGGGCAAATGTGCATTTTACCTTTTCTCTTAGCTTCAGTGCAGTACAGAACAAATATTGTGGCCTCCATAAATATTTGTTGATTGATATGATACACATTGAAACCATTTACTATCAACTAGAGAATGTGAGTTCACGTGGGGTTAGCAAAGCCCAGGAAATACACAGGGTCTGTGTCAGGCTGGATTGTGTGATCCAGAGGTTCTCAAGGGGCTTGTTGCTTCCTCAGGACTAATTTTGGAAATTGGCACAGGCATTCTCATTTGTCACCATGACTGGGTGTGTGTGTGTGTGGGGGGGTAGGACTGGCATTTAGTGGCAGGGAGCAGGGATGCTCAATATACCCATGATATAGGGAGAATCTTCCCAAGGTGGAATTGTCCCACGCACAGGATGACATCTCACCGTCCTGTAGAACCTTCATGCAAGTGAAAAACCTGTTATAATTACCGAGGCCCAGAATGTAACCCCATTTTATGACATAAAATCATACTATGCCTTAAAATATGGTTTTAATATAGACTGTATTTTCCAGAAATGCAACTTCCTTGTAAATCAAGGAAATTATTTTGTTCACGACTTTACCAAGAGTTGTTGACCATTTTGGAAAAGCCCATCACTGATGCTGATGCCGTTCACGCTATTTGATGTATCAGTAAAACTACCTGAAGCAGTCCGCATTTTCACCTCCACATATAATACAAACCTGGACTTGGTTCAGAGAGACTTTCTTCAAAAGGATTATTGCAAGCAGGGGTGAGAAGAACTATTGCAATAGGAGAAGGGGGATTACTTCGTCAAGGACAATTCTCTGACCAAAAGATCAGCACGTAACTCAAAGGTTAGCCAGAAAAGTGATGAACTCTAGGAAGCACTGGGTGTGCGGGAGGGCTGAAAGGGGACCATGATCAGATAGCAGGTCAGAGAGTTCTTTGCTCTGAGGACGCCCTCTTCTCCAGGAGGGTCCTTAAGGAGGGGCTGGATGGTTGGCTCAGGCTGAGGCTTTGCTAAAATCCAGGGACCTGGGGGATGGAGAGAAACTTAAGGCAAGTTTGGTTAGCCAGCCTTTTGTTTCAATTGGTCAGTGGGGAAAAGTAGTTCAAGTCATCATTTATGAGACAGATAATGGGAATTTGGAGGGTCTGAGTCTGGCCTTGTCGTAGGTAAGCAAGGGGACATTGGTGAATCTTATCAAAGTCATATGAGGAAGGGTGGTTATTTAAAGTAAGCTGTTTTCTGGAATGCAAAGGATGGGAGGAAGGATTTCTTAACCTCTGCCATTTACCAGGATCACTGGGCTGGGATAAAGTTCAACCATGTCAGCAGATGATACATTTGAATTTCAATTCAGGATGACCAAAGGGACGTTGCAAACTAATTTGCTATGATGGGGTGGAGAACTATTGACCAACACTCTTTACATATTAAGAACTTGAGATCCAGGTAGGTGATGTGACTTGTCCAAGTTCAAGCAACTATGGAATAACCACGAAAGGATGGGAAGCTGGGTCTCCCGACTTCTGGTTCAGCAGGATTTCCTCTACACCTCACCTCTCAAAGACAGTGACGGAGACCACTTTTCCCACAGTGAAACCCATTGCTGTGACATGCTTCTGAGGAAACTCCTGAGGTTAGCACTGGGCAGGGGATTGAGCTTATCCTTCACCTGCTCCACACCTGCTTCTCCTTCTTTGTCTTTTTGTTTTGTCTGTTTGGATAGATTCACATCTTCTGAAATGTGAAAGGAGGACCCTGAAAATAAGATGGAGCCCCATTTAGGGCTTACAGAGGGTGTCTTAGGTTCCAAGAGCTGCTGTAAAAATTACCCCAAACTGGGTGGCTGAAACAACAGGGATCCATTCTCCCACCATTCTGGAGGCTAGAAGTCCAAAACCAAGGTATTAGCAGGGACATGCTGTCTGTAGGGAAGACTCTGTCCCATGCCCCTAAATCATATGAGGAAGGATGATCTTTTAAACCCAGCTGTTTTCTCTAAATAAAGTCACTTACAGGTTCTGTGTAGACGTGTCTTTTGGGAAACGACTCTTTAACCCACGACAGATGATACTCCCTTCACCAGCTTACCCGGTAAAGATACAGGTGTGGAATTCAGGTTCCATGTTTCCTAGCTCTTGAGATGTGAATTCCAAAATTTACTCAATGATGACTATTTGGTGGAAAATGTATAGAGCCGGGGGATACAAAAGAGTACACCCAGTTCTACCCTTCCGGTTACAAAGGAGTACCTGGAGACCGGAGAAGAGAGGTGGCTTGCCCAGACCCCTCTTTCTGTGTCAGCAAACAGTGCTGCATTCTTCCCTGTTGCAGGGTTCAGTGCGTGGCAATTGCATACATAGGGAGCCAATTCTGTGTCTTTGGAACCCCTTCCCCGCATTAACCCTTAGCTAAAGACTAAGGTGAGGCTTCCCTCTTCTTGAGATTTGGGCACCAGCCCTTCCCTGATGAGTCCCAGATCCTCTGAGGGGGCCGAATACAAGAGACTCTTTCCCTAGTCCCCTGGGGATTTACTAGATGCAGAAAACCAAGCCAAGCTATTTCTCCTCAGCTGCCTTTTCCTTCACAGACACTTGTTCCATATTTACATTCCATTTATGCTGCCTCTTGTTTATCTTGTTACCTAAGTACTTGGCACAAAAGTAATTATTTCGTTGCAAAAGCCGCAGCAGCCAGCAAAGTTAAAAAAAAAAAAAAAAAAAGATTTTGACTCCAGCGACGAATCGTATAAATAACTACCTCAATGGAGACACGGGAAATTACTGCCTCATTCTCTGCCACCACTGCCACTGTCAGAAGAAGATTCCGAGGGTAACATCTCGCCATTGTGTGGAGGGAAAAGATCATTTCTTGGTAAAGTGGGTTTCGCAGATGCTTACAATGCCAGACACTCTTTCCCCACATGCTCCCCTCCCTCCTCCAAATTATCAGTACAGTATCAATTCACATGGCACAGCATGCAAAGCAGAGAGAAGGCAGCTCCCTGCCGAGTCTCCATCCAGATAATTCTCTCTCTTTCATGCTAAAGCAAACACTGGGGAGAAAAAGGCACATTTTTCCTCAGGGAAACAAAAGCGAACTCCCCACCCAAAAATAACGCTGTGGGTTTGGAGATTGCCCTCCAGGACCTCGTATGGACACATACATTTTCCGTGATCCTGATACTTACAAAGCTATTTGTAATTAGATAGATCCCCTTTGACTAGGAGCAACATAGCAAATGCACTTTTTTTGGAGAACAAGAGAGGGGTAAGAGAGCATAATCAGTTGGGAGTTAAAGGGAAATAAAGGAAATGTTCTCCCCTGGGCTCTGCCTCTCTCCCTATCCCCCACGACGAAAGCCAGGCTAAAAGGGAAAACTGTGTCCTTCAAATATTTTCTTTGGTGACTGGACTGTGAGAAGTCAGTTTCCCTGCTCCTCCCATCCCATGTAACACACCTGAATACACCTGAACTCACCCGACCACACCTGAACACACCTGAACACACACTGCTCTTTGCTTTCCAGTCTCCTCCTTCTCTCTCATTCCTGTCTTTGTACCCATTCCCTGCACCGTCTCTTTCCACTCATTCCTTCCTTTACTTCCTCTCCCCGCCTTTCTCCTCAACCCTCTCTGGTCCTTCTCTGCCTCCCACTCTTCTCTGCACTTCCCACTCTACTGGCGGCGGCTCCCCTTCCTCAGGTGAGTCCAAACCTCCTTTGTTCCCCCAAGGAGTGAAATTAGGGCCCGCTGATCAGTCTTGGGCCTGTGGACGGGATGGTGGTGGAGGGGCCTTGGAGGTGGTGTGCTGAGGGCACCTTCGTGAATTCAGGTGGGGGGTGGGAAAACAGACACAGGATGCCACTTCCCATCTGCAGGCCTGGCGCCGCCGCTCTGCCCTCCCTTTTCTCATTAAAAGAAGAAAGCCTTAAGCCGGGGCTTCAGCCAGCATCATTTGTCACTGTGATTGGGGCACTAGGGTGGGTGGCAGAGAGGGTGCCTGCTAGACAAGAGAATTGTTCTGTCTTTATAAGAGATAGAGCTGAAGGAGAGGAAGAAAAAGAAAGGGAAAAGAAAACCACATGCGTCCACACACACAACCTGAAACATGGACAATGGAATTGGTCCCTTCCAACCTCGGTTGCTTATCTGTAACATCTTGGGGTGGGATGGAAGAGGAGGGAGGGAGGAACGCCAATTGCCAAGGTTTCTTTCTATTCTCACACTCTTCAGATGTCCTCAGAGGGTCTTCATGGAAGAGCCAGCTGCTTGCCACAGCTACGGCACCCCTGGATACTTCCTTCCCAGAAAGACTGTACTCCTCGATTCACCTCTCTCCATGCCAGGCTCATGCTCGGATGAGGGTCGGGAAAGATGTGGTGGGCACCTTTGGTACTCAATCATTTCAGAGTCCAAGCTTCCTTCAAGCCACTGGAGTTAAAGTCCCCAGGAAGGAACCAAGGTTCAGTATCTGACTTGGTCATCTACCTGGACTCTGTCCAAGATTTAAGTCTATCTGTCCCTGTCCCATCACTGTTCCCTCTTCCCACTATCTGGGGTGTCACAATCCCCAATTTTCATACCCCTCATCTCCCTGAAATACCCTAATGTCCCCACCCTGAGATTTTGGACTATATCAAACCATACTGGTTTCCTAGCACAACCTGGGTCAGAGAGCAAAATAGGTAAGTTTTCAGACTTGAACTTGGTGGTCTCCCTTATTACCTATCATCTAGCTGAGACCCAAGGTCCCCTCACTTAAGAAAGGGACATTAAACTGAACTTTCTTTCTTCAAAGAGTTGGCCATGTGGACCCTTCTTCCCCACCCCCTGCCACCCATTAGCCCAGAAACTTCAGAAGAAGGGCTTCCATCCTTGAGAAAAACAGCACTGATGGATATAAAGGACTGGCTTGGGGAAGTTGAGTGTTTGTGTGTGTTAAGAGGTGTGCAAGATAATATGCAAAGAACCAAGAACAAATAAAAAGGAAGAATGATAGAAAGAAAACACAGCAAAACTAAGGCATAACTTGAAAATGAGAAATCTAAAAGAATATAGAGAGCATGGTTTGATGTATAACTTATGGAGAATCCTCAAGAGAAAATAAACTGGGACCCAAGCAACATGTGGAGATAATTACTCTCCAGCTAACATGTGGACCATTCTGCTGTTTGTTGGAAAATGATTAAGAATTTGTTGGGGGAAGTGGATATGGCTCAAGTGATTGGGCTCCTGTCTACCATATAGGAGGTCCAGGGTTCATTTCCATATGCCTTCTGGTTAAAGGCGAGCTGGCCCGAACAGAGTGCTGTCCCACGCAGGAGAGCTGGCCCATGCAAGATGATGCAACAAAAAGAGACACAGAAGAGAGACAATAAGAGACACAGCAGACCAGGGAGCTGAGATGGCACAAGAGGTTGAACAGCCTGTCTCTACACTGGAAGGTCCCAGGATTGGTTCCTGGTGCCACCTAAAGACAAGACAAACAGACACAGAGGAACACACAGACAGCAGACAGCAAGCGTAAAACAATGGGGGGAAGGGGGAGAAATAAATCTTAAAAAAAAGAATATATTGGGATAAAAAAATTCTAAAAAATATTTATTGTCCTGTCCCCCTTTCCCCAAAAAAGAAACTTCAAGAAAAATCCATTTCTACCAACAAAACAATATTGTGTTAAAACAAATTCAAAGCATTTATGTGTGTGTAATTGCAAATGTGGAAACTATTTATTTGGATAAAGGAAATTGGTGACATTTTTAGGGTGCTATGATTTTTTTCCTGAGGTGGGCGAGAGTAATTACCATTATGTTGAAAACGTCATTTGTAAAAATTTGTTACCATCCGAAAGTGCATTCCTAGCCTTTTCCCTGCTAAGCTCTGGCCTCCTGCCCTTGCTCTCCTATTGCAGGGGAGGATGCTAAAGAAGCCCGCGGCCAGCTTGAGCCAGGATGGACATTGCCTGCGACAGAAGAGACCTGTCCAAAGGAGTAGGGGAAAACAATGACAAAACCCATTGTCGAAATGAACGTCTGGTGGGGATAGACGAGGAAAGCAAAACTCCAGCCTCACACGACGAAATGTGTTTTCCAGAGTGGCAAAATGAAGCTCCTGGTTTTAAAGGCGTAAATCACCCACCCCTGTGTCTAGGTTCTACGTGGGCAGACCTGCTTATGAGGCAGAATCCGCCCGAGTGTCAGGTATCCAAGGGAGGCTCATAAATGCCCTGTGCCCAGGCAGTGGCCAGCTCCTTAGGGGCTGCTTGATTTGTGGGTCCGCTGGGTGGGTGGTGGTAAAGAGGTCGGCATGGCCTGATTTTTGCCAGGCACATTCCACTACTTTGCTGCTCCCCTTTCAAAAGTGAGACAGTCCTGAGAGAACGGGAAAGAAAGGAACCGTTTGGAGGTATCATGAGTCTGGGACCTGGGTAGGACCCGGGGCTCGACTTCATGTTGTTTCTCCTTTGCTTCCAGCAAGTGCCAGCCATCACCACCCTGCTGGCACCGGTCCTCTCCTCCAGCCCTTACCCCCGTGCCTGCTGCCCCTGGTTCCTCTGGAGATCAGTCTTTCCTCTGATGTTCTGGGAAACCCCTTTATCTGTGGAGGAAGCGACTTGTTCAGTAAATCCAACACCCCTTGCATTTGTTAAGAATGAAGCTCCTGCCTTGGGACTTGTACAAGGGGAAAGCTCCATGGACAAGCTCCCTTTGTCATGTGGATACAGTGAAAGTCTGCACACAGGCTAGAAAAGTGAAGGTTGGGGTTCTTGACACTGTTCTTTCTACTCATCATCATTTGTTGATATGATATCTGTCCCAAGACCAGGTTTCTTCATCTATGTAACATTGGGTCTGACTCAAGAAGATGTCTTAGGCCTTTTTCCATTCCAAGATTCTAGGACTTTACATCCATGCCATTTCCACCAGACCGGCAACTCTAAAGTAGTAAAATGTCCAAAATGTTCACACTGTCAGTTGACCTCAAAGCAGGTGCCAAAATAAAATCAGTAGTCTTTCCTATTCCTTAGAATGATTCTATAGATAAAAGCCTGGGCATTAGAGTTAAAAGGTCCTGGATTTGAACTTCTGCTCCTTATTGGTTTTGTGATCATGGACATGTCATCTGATTGCCTCATCTACCTGATGTTGAGAACCTGAAAGTTTTGACCTCTAAAAAACGTGGTGAAGAGCCAGCTGCACAATGTCCATGGAAAAGTGTAACTCTGATCCTGGCACTTAGCAAGTGACGAATACTTGTTGGTTTCCACCCTCCTACCTGGCATGGCCCTGTTTTTTCCCAAGTAGGCTGTGCAAATAAATCATCCAGGAGAACCCTGAGTGTTGGGGTACGAGGGAGTTCAGGTCAAGCCTTGGCTAGGGCTGGTTCTCCCTCTAAGCTGTTTTCCTTCCCTGAGTGATGTGAGAGGAGGATGAGTATGTGCTGTGGGTGGAGCAAGGAGAACGTGCACCACCATGGGGTAGGTTAAAGAATTACAACTTGAAGGATCAGTGTAGACCAGTAGGTAGGAATCAAAAGGATAGCGAAGCTGCCTCCCATTCCAAGAAAAACATATACATAATATTGGCTTTTACTCATTTGTGCCAAGTATCAGCCCTGGTTCCCAGGGTGCATGGAGACGGGGCTACAGATCCACTCAAGCAGGAATTAGTGACCTTGGCAGCAATGATATCCAGTGTGAGAACCACCTGTATTCCCTCATTCATTCACAGTCACTTCATAGCTCCCTCCCATATACCAGGATAAGGCACTAAATGAAATGACAAGAAGCTCTGCCTTCAGGGAGCTTATGTTCTAACGAGAGGAGACAAATACAATCAAGAAGTAAAATACACATATGTCAGGTAGTGGTGACAACTCTAATGAAAAGCAGAGCAGGGAGGCGTGATAGGGATTGAGAAGGGCTGGAGGGAGGAGTGAAGTGAGAGAAGTTGGGTGCACCTCTGCCTTTTGAGTCATTTGAAGATGTTTGCCCAAGGTGTGAGGAGGAGGTGAGAGATATAAAGAAGAATAAAGGAAAAAAAGGACTCAAGGCAGAGAGTGATGGTGAGGCTGTGGCTATTGGAGGAAGCTGGGGAGGGGAGCATCTTGCCTGAACTGCTCGGAGGCCTGGGACCAACTTCTCTTATCTTCCGGTGGTGATGGAGTTAGAGGGGCAGTAGTGGTATGAGCCAGAACACAGCCGGCACTCTAGGCTCCTCTTGGCTTCTTGACATCTGCTCCTATTTCCACAATCACTTATCAGTCACATTCTGTGTTCCAGGCACTGTTATGGGCACCAGGAATTCAGACAGTCCTGATACTCAGGCAGCTCCCAGTGTAGGAAGAAAGACAATGTCAGGTGACAAGCATCAGAGGAGAGGTTTGGACCGTGTCTGTTGGTGGACTGGTTCTATCGAGGGTATGGAGTGAGTAAATCCTGTACAGAAGAGAGAACACCTAAGCTTGCTCTTTCCCTGGGATGAGAAAAGGAGGTGAAGGGGGCATTCTAGAAAGAGGAGGTGCATTTGAAATGGCATAGGTGGTGCTCAGGGAATTGTGAGTGGTGGCAGGAAGGGATGATTGGACTTTACCTTGAGACAAGACTGAGGCCAATCCAAGAATAGGTTTGTGCACCATGTATTTGGATTTTATTCTGAGAGGCAGAAGAAAACAGAAGGGTTTAAATGTGAGGGTCCACTTCCATTCCAAACCCCAACTTCTAGAAGCACAAGCATAAACCAGCAGCAATTTGGCTGTCCCAATTTTCCAGGTGGCCTGGGCAGAGAAGCCTGGCACTGAGGTAGGCCCTTGGAGGCTGGTGGGAGGATGGGCACAGATCCGCTTAACAGACCAAAGGGGATCCCAGAAGCCCTGGCACCTGGACTTCTGATTTTATCTTTCTGCCCTCAATCTGATGGCTTAGGGACTTGACAGGGGAATCCCTTGGCGTTTATAAGACATGCCCCCACAATTTAATTACCTGCAGTGGGAACGAGGAAAGACTCTATAAACACTGGAATTTATAGGCCTTCTGTGGCTATAGGGCACCACTGATGCAGCAACTTGTGCCATTTCCTGTAGGATAGTGGCTTCATTTTACTGGTCCCCCACAAAATTTATGCTCCTCTCCACCTGCAGCAAGACAGGTTTACTTCTAAGTGTGTCTTGGTGTTGTAACTTATTGTTCCTTTTTGAAGCTGTGTGTGTGTATGTGTGTGTTTTGGGGTAGCTAGAAGAACATGGGAGGTGGTTCTTGGATTTACTTACGTCTAGTTCATTTTACTTCCCATCCAATGGTTTGTGACTTTCCTGTCTTCTTCTGCATGGCTATTCCTGCCTGCAGTCCCTACAGCTGACCAAGGGGGATTTGCAAATGCAAATTAAATGGGTTGGGCCAATAGTTCTTTCCAGTTTTGTCTTGCGCTTAAGTTTTTCTTTCTCTACCACTTCCTCGGTGAGGTATATCTTACTTGGCTATCTTATTTTCAGCAGCTTGACTTATCATCCCAGTGGATGTTTTCTAGACAAGCCCCTCTCCGCTCTCCACTCACTGTCACCCTGTGCCTGTTTCAGGCTTTTTGCTTCAAGTGCAGCCTGATCATCCATCAGCCCAGCTATCTGTCTCCATATATCTATAGCAACAAAACCCATTTCAGCAGTTTCTCTTTTTTGTTCCTTTTGTTTTACGACTGCTACATGTCCTAGAGTTCCCTTTCCCCTTCATTTAACAGAAAGACTTTCACATTAAAGGAACATTTTAACAGTATCAACAAGAAATAGAAATCCTGTTTACTTCTCTCCAAGCTTCTCTTAAATCTCCCAGATGTTTCTCGGCTCAGTGTTTGCACAATCTACCTGGCTTTGTTCTACCCCCAGGCATCTCCCTCTGCTAAGCTTGGGGGACCAGAAAGCTGAGACT
>PVKH010043312.1:0-10732 GCA_004027955.1 Chaetophractus vellerosus | reverse complement strand
AAACTTGACTCTTGTTAGAGTAGAAATGAGTTTTAAGTAATTTTGAAAAAGGATTATGAAGGATTTGCATTTGTTTAATGTGTACTAAAACTCTTCAAGTTGCATGAAATGTCATTATTACAGATTTAATCCTTTAATTTAAATTATGGTCTCTGGTGTGTCTATCACAGTAAAAGTGTTAGTCAGTGTAAGTCTAATGATATTTTAGAGGATTGTGATGTAGTGAAAAAGGTACTGTGGTTGAAATTAGAATATTTGCCACTATTCACTTTGTGGTTTTGGTTAAGACCTTTAACCTCTCTGAGCTCAGTGCAGGGTTGAGAACTAAGTAGGATGTAAAGGCATCTAACGATCCCCGTTTTCAACGGTATCTACCGCCCCTGCTGCCCCCTCCCCAATAAAACAAGTCCATTTTCAGACTTCTGGAAAACTTCTCAGAAATATAGATACCTACTTACCTCAAGATCAAGCCCCTCGATGAGATGGGACACAGGGTTGGTAATTCAGAGTCAGTTTTGTTGTAAGGATTTGCTTTCCTCTCATCTGATGTATTAACATTTTCTTTCCTTTCTCCTTCTACTTTTGAAACTCAGAGTGGAGCCACAATCATTGTTATATTCCTGCAGCACCCGAATAACTCTTAGAGAAGTGGATATGGTGATAGCTTTATTACTTCTTCCATCGAAATTGGCTGAAATTATTATTCTTTGAAATGTCAATATCCAAAAAATTTCTGGGTTGTCTTTTTTAAAAATTAAGTGTAGCATTTTTATGCCTAGCAATTAATATATAGGGTAAAAAATTCCCAGTGAGGGAAAAGAATGAAAAGACAAAGAAGCAGAAATGAATATGGCCTGAATGGGGGAGAGGGAAAATTCTGGCCTGATTGAGTGTTTGCATTTGGAGAGAGTAGGGCTAGAGTCTAGGGAACTGGAAAGTCAAGGTGAGTAATTTGAATTTGATGGAAGCACAAGCTGAGATGGGGACTTACATGCAGGAAGTTTAAGGGAGTATTTTCTGGGTTTATACCTGTGAAGGAGAAGAAAGTAGGATTGGGCAGAAAAAGAAGTTGACCTGGTAAAGTCTCAAAAAAGGCTTCAGCCAGTTCCATGGGAGCTCTGAAGCTGGGGTAGACTTTCAGGATTTTCCCATGGTGCAGAGATGGGGCTGGGCCTTCTTACTCATATATGCTCAATCATCAGCTTCTATTCCTCATCCCTCCCCCTTTTGCCTTGCCAGTTGCCATCCTCCCCTCCTTTTCCCTCCCTCCACCCTTACACTCCCCAGCACAGCTTGCGTGACCTGGGGTGCAGCAGCTCTCTTCAGTTGAGGGCAGTTTCCAGAGAGGGCAACAGCTAAGGGATGCCAGTCAGCAGCAGACCCGGCAGCTGGAGGAATAAGCCCTCCAGTCTGGAAGGAGGATCTGGGTGACACATCACAGTGTCCACACAGGGAGCCATTGACTTTTCTGAACAATCTATTATCAGTGGGAAAATGTTTATTTGGAAATGGTTAGGTGCTTAGGTGCTTTTGAAAGAGTAACTCCATGATTCCCTTAAGCTGTTAGCTAGGAATCTAACCCAAAGGCTGTAAGGTTTATAGTAAAACCGCTAGAGGAATGGGTGGCATAAATAAAAATCATTATTCTACCTAATAGGATTTGCTTCCATACATTTTGCACTTGACTGATACTGCAGCAATGTTTAAACATGCCGGATTGCTTTGCATTCTGGAGACCGCTGCTGCTGGTGGGCTGTGTTTCATTACCATTCTGCTGCTTGTCAGCATTTTTGTGATACAATTAGAGGCATGTAATTCCCAGAACAAATGAGCCATTTTGAATATTGTGAGATGTGTAATTCAATATAATATGAGCCTGTAGAATAATTGAGTTTGGAGAAACAAATATACAGGAGTTTGGGCTGAAGAACTGTTGGATGAATAACCTGCTAGGCTCCTTCACTCCTGATGAAATCACTGATGTGGAAGCGACACCTAAGGAGAGGGGCTATTAAAAAGCAGCACACACCTGCCATTCTTTTGCTTTTTGTTAATGCTGTACTTGCCTATTAAGAACTAGGGTTTCATTTCCCCTTGGAATTTTGGAGTGTATAATTTTGAATAAGTGAGAGCTGTAAATATAAGCAGTAACATGAATAAAGAAGAATCTTGTGGTTATGAATCTATTTTGTTCTCCTATTTTCCTATTATATAGATTCAGCCAGAAGTGAAAATTACTCATGTGCTTTTGAGAAAATACATGTGGCTTTGAATCTTTGATTTCTATATTTAAATCTAGCTTATCAAACTGCTTTTAACTGTTCTTTGAGTCATCTGCTAAGAAGCAGGTAATATGTAATTACTGGAGGAGAGGGTAGCAGAGGTGAGTCAGCTGTGGGGGATGTGCTAAAGCTGGAAGGGGATCTGAAGAACCAACTCTCCCTAATTTAACAGAGAGAACGCCATTTGCCAAAGGGTGCATCAATCTGGACAGAGCCAATACTGCAACCCAGATTTCGCAGCACCCCGTTCACTAGTCTTCCTCCTCAACTGCAGCGCAGCCACCCAAAATAATTTCTTATGGGGCCACTGAGTGGTGCCTCTTGCTGCTATACTCCTTCCTCAGCAGTGAGGGACAAATACCCCAACGTGGTCCTATAATCTTGCATCTTATCTCCTACTTTCCTATTTTTGATTTCTTATCCATCACCTGTTTCCTTTTTTCCTTTTTTTTTTTTTACCAGTTAGGATTAACCTAAAAGGAACTCAATTTATAACTTATTTGAGGGTTTAGCACATGTTATAATGTTACTGGGAAATAGATTTGAATCCTGCATATTCTGAATCTATTCCACAAGAGGGAGTTACTTAGCTAGAGGGGAAGCTAACCAACTGCTGGTATACAGATATCCCCATAGTGACATCACAAAACAGTTTGTTGTTTTCTATTTTGAGGTGTTCACTGACTGACTCAGTGATCAAATTCACTTTATAAAATGTGACTCCCCAAAGAGCATCAACAGCTACTGCTGTTGATACAAATGAAAAGAAAACAAAACAGTCTAAAACTGTGATGGTTCTTAGAAAATTTAACAAAAATATCAAAAGTGTAGAATGTCAAATGAAATAATGACTTAAAATTATGATGTAATTAAGTCTGCGGCACATTCTACATGGAATCAAGGAAAAGCAACTTGAGGAATTTCCGTGAATATTCTAAGCAATACAAAATTGTTCAAGTGAAGAGATCTTTGATTAAAGCTGGAAAAGGTAGTTAACTTGAGGTTCAGGGATGTACATAAAATCAAGTCACTCTCAAATGAAATGCTAAGGATGTAATAGAATCCCAGTAGTTTGTGAAAACAAACCTGTGAAGCTACAGGTGGTGAAATCCCTGGTATTGCTGTTCAATCAATTGTTTATAATAGGTAAGTAAGAGCACTGGTCACACATACAAAAGTTTCTTCCAGAGCAGACAAGATTGTGGAGGGAACTGGGGAGATATATATTTAGTACAGACCAAACTAATCTTCAAATAAAAATCTTGGTAAGTCGGGAAATAAGACAGGTAAGGCCAGGTGCTCTTTGAATTTTGGGCAACAAGGCCAAAATTGACTGAGTGACTTTTCTGTGAAGTTTAAAATATTGAAGGGAAAGGAAAACACATCTTTGACTATTTTTAAGTCTGTTTTGTCAGAGTGCTATTTATGAATTTGGGGACTGACAAAGTTGCATTAATGACAAAGTAGATTTTTAATGTTCATCAGAGATTTATTAGTGTTTGTCTATGTAAAACACATGCATGCATATATGAACACATAGAAAGGTGAAGCAGAAGTGAGAGTGGGAGAAGAAAGAGAAAAGAAGAAGAAAAAAATTAATAAAAACTTAATTGTTTTTCCTATTAATTGTATTTGGCTATTTAATTGGCTTCATTTTCAGGGATGCTTTGGATCACAGAAGGGTTACAACTGTGGCAGGGGAGGATCATTGGTGAGGGGTGTCAGTGATGGGGGATACATGGGAGGAAGTTCACCTGGACATACATAAAAAGTATACAAATGTGTTCAAATGATCACAGGACATTGTCATTATGGGTGGAGATCCACACAATAACCAAAAGAATATTGAATTCCCATCCTGGAGAGCTCTGCCACAT
Source organism: Chaetophractus vellerosus (assembly GCA_004027955.1). Taxonomy (NCBI): domain Eukaryota; kingdom Metazoa; phylum Chordata; class Mammalia; order Cingulata; family Chlamyphoridae; genus Chaetophractus; species Chaetophractus vellerosus. The sequence goes on along the minus strand of PVKH010043312.1, from coordinate 6,573 downwards.
TTTCTAATGGAACAGCAAAAATCCCCCTAGTACAGGGGCAATGACTAGGGAAGGAGGATGGTCCACGGATGGGCCCTTGATATCAAAGACTATGCTTATGAGCCTTTGCTCTTGAAATTGAAACTTAGCCTAGTTTTATAGGGTACCTAAGCGTTACCTCTTGAGAGCCTCCTTGTTGCTGAATTGTGGCCTCTCTCTAAGTCTAACTCAGCATATAGATGCATTACCTTTCTCCCAGTGTGGGACATGCGTCCTGGGGATGAGCACCCCTAGCACCAAAGGATTACTACTAAGTACTAGCTAGTAATGCAACTGGAAAAAGATCCTGAATAAAAGGGGGAAAAGGTAAAGACAAACGAGTTTATATGGCTAAGAGACTTCAAAGTGAGCTGGGAGGTCATCCCAGAGGTAACACTTATGCACATCTCAGAAGGATCTCATAGACTGCCAAAGTAGATACTACCCCAAATTGTGGCGTGTCTGAGGGCTCTGGAGACACCCAGATCCTATGGTCAGGGCAGATGTCTCCAGAGTTTGGTGGCTTGCCAGTGGGCCCTACTTTGGAGTTTGTGCTCCTGAGAGTGACAGAGTTGGACTCAGTTATGGCTTCCCTACACATGGCTCATCTGTCCCTTCTGTTTGAACCTATAGTTGGTGCTAGAGTTGGTAGATGTACATCCAAGAGACTTAAATCTTTGGGCTGTCCATGTGCCAGCTGGGCCCTGAGCCTCAGCAGAGTTGCAACACCTACTCTCCAGTTCATTGGACAACTAACAAGGAGGTGAGGATGGACAACCACCATACCAAGAAAATGAGAGAGCTTACAACTGCAAGCAAGAGAGTCCCATCCAGCAACTGTATGGGATTGAAGCCCCCTCTCAGTTAGAGGTGGTGTGGACATCACCATCCCAGAATCCTGAGGATTAGGGAATGAACTGTGGACTACAGTGAACTTACTAGTATTCTACTATAGACTTATTGTGATTCTAGCAATGGAAGAAATTACAGCCTCTAGTGACCACTGGAGGCTCTGAGAGCAAGGAGAGGGAAAAACAGGTATAATATGGGAACATTTTTGGGACTTGGGAATCATCCTGAATGACATTGCAAGGACAGATATAGGCCTTTATATATCTTCCCATAACCTACAGAATTGTATGGGATAGAGTGTAAACTGCAATGTATACAGTGACACGTTGTCAGTGACAACGCCCCAAAATGCATTTATCAATTGCAATGAGTGTACCACACAAATGAAGGATGTTGTTTATGTGGGAAAATGTGAGCAGTATGGGGAGCGGGGCATATGGGAATCCCTACATTTTTAATGTAACATTTATGTAGTCTAAGTATCTTTAAAAAATAAAAAAAAATAAAAAACAAACAAACAAACAAAAACTTAATTATTAGAGGGAAGCAGATGTGACTCAGTGGTTGAACACCTGCTTCTCATATGTAAGGTCCTGTGTTCAATCCCCGGTACCTCCCAAACAAACAAACAAACAAATAAACAAACAACTTAATTGTTAGAGACTTTTGCTTCTGGTCGTTATGAAGTATCTGGTATTGGACTATCCCTCACTCTGTTTGCTGTGAAAATAGATAAAATATATAAAACATTCATTTTTAAATATTTGACAAGAGGCAGTATGGACCTATGATCCAAGAGAGAAGGAAGACAAACAAGGTGAACTCTGCAGTCATCTTGCTTTCTTACTGGAAAAAGTTTTTGAAGCATGATTTTTTTTAGTATTAGTTTATTAGAATTAATATAGCTGCGGTGATTGTACATAATATATCTTTCTAACAGACTCTCTGTTAGCTTTAGCAACTAATCTGAAAAAGTTTGGTGGTACAGCTCCTCTAGGGAAAAATGTCCAAATCAAGGCATCATCAGGAGATGCTTTCTCCCTGAGCTGCAGCTGTTGAAGCATGGTTGTTTTAGTTTCCTCATTTCTGAAGCAAATACCATGCAATGAGTTAGCTTAAACTATGGGAATTTATTGGCTCATGGCTTGAGTCTAGTAGTCCATACCAAGGTATCACCAAGAGATACTTTCTTCCTGAAGACTGGCTTTGCTTTCTGGGGTTGGCTGCCAGCAATCCTTGTTCCTGGGCTCCTCTGTCACATGTCAATGCACATGGTGGCCTCCCCTGACCTCTCCCTTCTCTTCTCGTTTCTGCTGACTTTCAGCTTCTGGCTGCTTCCTCTGTGACTTTCCTTCTGTCTGTCTGAATTTCATTATGCTTATAGAGGACTCCAGTAATAGGATCAAAACAAATTCTAATTGGGTTGGGCTACACTTTAACTGAAATAATCTCATCAAAATGTCCTACTTACAATGGGTTCACACCCACAGGAATGGAGTAAGTTTAATAATGTTTTTCTAGGGTACATAGCACCAAACCATCACAATGATGTAAGGTAGATGAGCCAAATAGAGCACATCAGTCTTCCTGAACTGAGGAACAAAGATAGGAGTTTGGGGCTGATGATTTAGGTGGATTTTGTGAGGTAGAGTACCAGAAAAGAAGGAGCTATGTAGAAAAAGAGTTATAGAAATCTACAAAGGGATCCACTTGAGTCTTTGTTTCTAATTTGAGGTGTTAGTGAAATATTATATAAATAAACTGAATACCTCATTTCTCTCATTGCATAACAGCTGAAAACTGTTCAAAACTAATTGTTCAAAGGTCTTAATCAAGATGATAAATTGAAAATGGAATTTTAAGAATTCCACTGTTCAAATATCAAGCATGGGCATTGCTGTATTAAGAAAAGTTCAAATTATAAAGAAAATGAATTAATTTACATTAAAGCATTTGCTGTAGTCATCTAGCATGTCCTGAATAGAGTAGAAGGCCCACCAAATTTTGAAAGAGTAAATTTTGATAGGAAAGGAAAGGTTTATGTCTTAGGTCACTTTCTTAGGAGATTGGCACAGTATAAGGTGCATTGTTGGGCTCCAGGATTGGGAAGGATGAAGACCTGGTACCATGGGATTTAGGTAAGTACATTCTGATTAGATAGAGAAAAATGAAATGGAAGATTTCTGGGCTGATTTCTCCTAGCTTGTTTGTACTCAGTATTGATTGTGAGAAGCAAAAGCTTTTGGACAGAGTGGATAAGAGAAGGAGCTTTGGATGAGGAATCAGAAAACCTGGGATTAGCTATAACATGTTGGTTAAGTCTGAACTGTCATCAGCCCTTAGAAATAATCACCTGGTCTTACTCCTCTTGACTTACCACCCCCATCTTACTTTCTCCCCATTTCTCAGAAAGAAAAATCAACTTCTAAGCAGTTATAACATTTTATGTTTTATGGTTTGGGGTACTGATTTGTAAACATCACTGGAATTAAAAGTTTAGAACTTTCAATTTTTTTCTTGTGTTCAATCTACCATTTAAAAAAATTTTTATTTGAACAATTGTCCTGAAAATCTTTGAAGCAAATGGAGATGAAACAAACTATTGTTTAGCTTTGAGCTACAGAGTCCCTCTTTATTATGTCTGAACGTGAGCCTCTTTAGAGAAGCTGAACTGCTCATAGACCTTCAACTGCTGCAAGAGATGCATCCTTGGGAAATATCCTGAAGAGAATTACACTTGTGCTACATTTGTGGACTTTCTTCTCTGCAGTGATTCTGTGATAATAAATGTGTTTAAAAAATCCATTACAATGGTAAAACCATAGATGGTAGATTGTTTTGAAATTGTAGCAGTAGCATAAACAATTTCACATTTCAAATGAAATTTTTATAAAATCCTCATGCTAGACCACAATGTAAAACACAGAGAGATTTGAATAAGTAAGATATAGCTACTTTGCTCTAAAATAATGGCATAGATAAAAATGTATCATTCATGTAAAGTCTTTCCATTGCTTTTAAACTAAAAGTTATTTGCATGGCCATCTCTGAATAAATACTTGAGTCAATACATTGGCAACCATGATATGTTCATCTAACTTAATGTGCAATGTGGGAACCCCATCTCACACTCCAGAGTTTTACCTTTTCTTTTTGCCCCTTTACCTGCTCTTCTTTTCATATTTATTTATTTTTGTAAGGAGGGATGATTTCCTTCATAAAATTCTTTTTCTGTGTTCTACAAAGAATCTTGTGGCACCAAGACTGGGATTTGGTCTGGTTTGAGGGACGGGCATAGGTTGGGATGGTAGATGTTATAAATCAAACGGTCTACAGATCAAGTTTAAAAATTTTCAGCCATGGTGGTTGTTTTAGATTCCTAGGCTGCTCAAAGAAAAAACAATGAAATGGGTCAGGTTAAACAATGGGAAATTATTTGCTTATGGTTTTGAGGCTGGGAAAATGTCCAAATGAAGGTATCATTAAGGCAATGCTTTCTTCCTGAAGACTGTCTACTGGCACTCCTTGATTCCTCTGTCACATGGCAAGACACATGGCATTGTCTGCTGGTCTCACTTGTGGGTTTAATTGATTTCAGCTTCTTGCTTCCATGGCTTTCTCTCTGGTCTGAATTTCATTCTCTTATAAAGGACTGTGATAATAGCTTTAAGAGCATCTTGATTGTGGTAGGTCACACCTTAACTGAAGAAACCTCATCAAAGTGTCCTACTTACAATGGGTTCACAATCACAGGAATGATTAACTTTAAGAACATGATTTTCTGAGGTGCCTCTAGCTTCAAACCACCGCAGTGGCAAATGAATTCAGGCATTGTGAATCCAAGTCACTAGTTCTAGGGTGTAGGAAGTTAAATAGTGACCCCAACTAGCAGACTTCATAATGAAATTTCAATATTTAGGCCAAACCATGAGGATAATGAGAGGCCAAAATTAAGGTAAGAAATATGGCAATGCCTAGCTGGGGAGCAAGTGCATTATGGGGGCAGGGATTGGGTTCTTAAGAACATTATACATGCATCTATTAAGGCAAAAGTAGTGCTTGTTACTCTCTTTGACAATGAGTGTAGTTGCACATAAGGTATTAGTTTATGCTTAAATTGTGGGGGCAAGTATTGATTAGGTCTGGTGCTCTGTCTCATCAGCTCCAGGAAGACTGCTGAAGAGTCATTCCTCACTGTCACCCTCAAGGCCCCGGCAGGGCAGGAGTCTATCTGTTGCCTTTGAGCCCTCTTCAGAACATGGGAAAATAATGCTGTCACCACAAACCACCATCTATGATGTTGTCTAAAGTCCTTCATCATTTCTGTACCACTCTTAGATATGAAAATCTCTCTGTATTTTCTGTGCCATGATAGACAACAAGGGATTCTATAATTCCATCTGCCTGGACATACCTTGAAGCAATTTCTACACTAGGCACGCACCACTGAAGCAAGTGGGGTGAGTCTCTTCCACTCATAAATTCTCAGTTTATCCTGAGTTTCTGTTATATGTTGCTCATCTCATACCAACCAAGAGATCTGAGGTCTACCAGTTCCTTTCAGACTGTCTTCATACCCCTGGCCAAGTGTCAGGAAGCTTTGCACTTAATTTGTCCTTTTTGTCTGCCAAACCTATTATCTTTTCAATGTTCCTGCAGTTCTCCTTAGCCCTTGACTTGTGAAATTTAAAATATAAGACTTGATTGCCTTTTGTGTTCTTTTTATTAGTCTTCACTTCCAAGGCGATGAATACAAAATGGCCTAGATGATGATCAGAAAAGAACCAAGTAGTACAAAATTTATGGGGAAAATATTTTAAAATACTATTTAGCTCTTTATAAATCATCAGATGCCCTCAAGGAAAATTTGCTTCTCATGCAATCCCTACCCCAACAGGATGGCATGTCCATCCAAGCTCCAAATTGTATTCTTCAAGATATTTATCACCCAAAGCCATGGACCCTTTTGCATACAGAAATAAATTCACCTGCCTCACCAAAATCAGGAAGATTACCGAATATTAGATCCATCTTTGTTTAGAGGTTTGCTAATTTTCCCTTAAAAAAATTCTTCCTTCTTCAAGGACTGGTCTTATCCCCCCAGGAAGCTCAGGGAAGGGCAGTGGTAGAGCTTGCTTTGGGCTGAAGTAAGCCTACATTTTGTTCACATACCTGAGGGGTGAGATATTTTTTCTTGTTTAAAAGTGCCTGGTAATGTGAACTGGTTCTCCAAAATAAATCTCCAGCCATGGTCTTTCTTTATTCAGAATTATTGTCTGTCTCCGTCTCTTGACTGTCCACAGTGAGGAGGAAAAATAACAGCTTCTCATAGGACCAATATGATTTCTCTTTTTGTATTTGTTTCCGACTCCCAGTTAAGTACATCTTAGCTTCCAATTGCTAGTTGTGCAAACGGTTCATCTTAATGTTTGATTTTCTTACGGGCAATGCAAAAGAAGAGCAAAAAGAACAGGTTTTCTTGAAAATCTTCTTCTCTGGCTTTGGGTCATGTTCTTTCTAACTTTGTCATGGAGCCCAGCCTTCTCCAAAGCATAATCTGTCTACATATTTCCCAGGTCATATATCATTTCTTGGAAAATGGGATTTCACTGCCTTAGTTTCTGGATCTGGTATTGCTGAAGATATCCTTCTCTCTCTAGAAAAAGTTCAGTACTTAGAGGATTCCTGAGTCCAGGTTAGAAG
>PVKH010043311.1:0-10731 GCA_004027955.1 Chaetophractus vellerosus | reverse complement strand
GGTGATGATGGTGATGATGATGATGGTGGTGATGGTGATGATGGTGATGGTGATGGTGATAATGATGGTGGTGGTGATGATGATGGTGATGATGGTGGTGATGATGGTGATGATGATGGTGATGATGGTGATGGTTATTAGGGTGATGATGGTGATGGTGATAATGATGATAGTGGTGATGATGATGATGATGGTGATGGTGATAATGATGATGGTGATGATGGTGATGGTGATAATGATGATGGTGGTGATGATGATGATGATGGTGATGGTGATAATGATGATGATGGTGATGATGGTGATGGTGATAATGATGATGGTGATGATGGTAATGGTTATTAGGGTGATGATGGTGATGGTGATAATGATGATGGTGATGGTGGTGGTGTTGATGATGGTGATAATTGTCATGTCTATTACCATGTGCCTAAAACTGTGCCAAGCATGTCATGCTCATCACCTCAATCCTGATATAACTGGCTTATTGAACAGACAAGGCTCCATAAGGTGCATGCATAAAGCAGTTTTATTGCTTCCCACCAGGTGGTGGGAATTGCACCTCAAGATTGGTAGCTGGGATGGGTAAGAGGACTATTTGGCCAACTTGCACCATCCTTACACACTTTCTTGACTATTTCTTCTAGGCAGCTGAATGAAATTTCTGACAGGTTCTGTGGCTTTTCCTGTCACTCTATGGTAATAAGTAGCCTCTTTTTCCAGGTTTTAAAAAGCCTGGCCCACATAGTGATAATAGTCTGGTGATGTTCTTTTATAATTTGTAACAAATGCTCCACAACAATGCAAGGTGTTGGTGGAGGAGTGATGTATAGGAATTCTGCACATTATGCATGATTGTTTTGTGAACTCAGAACTTCTCTAACAAAAAAAGCCTGGTCCAGTGTCGTATCAGAACCCCAAACTCCCCATCAGGTTCCCTCCACAGGACCCCATCTGGGTTGCATGGAACTCCACGCTCTTCCCCAAGCTGACAGGTCACTCCTCATATAGCCCTCTTTCTTTGCTCCCTTGGGCATCTGGCTTTACTCCTCACTTTTGGACTTCTCAGGCATGAATTAGACACTGACCCCTGCAGCTCCTAAAACCAAATGGACATTCAACAAGTTGGCCAAATAGTCCTCTTACCCATCCCAACTACCAAGCTTGAGGTGAGTAGTTATAGAAGCACTGGGTTGGAAGGCACAGCATTCTGACAACTCTTTCTAGAGAAGTCCTTGTGCAGGATACTTCAGCTTCCAAGTTCTTTTCTTTTATACTCTGAAGATAAGTGATGAGTTAAGGATCATAGCAACCATTTTCTAATCTGTTAATAAGTCCTGCAAAAGGTCAGGGACCTTGCTTTAAGATGTGGGTGTTTGGGGAATCTATTGTATCTGCTGAACTCCAAGCCAACGGGAAAAATATCATTTAATTTCTTGCTTCATTCAAGTCAACTTTATGATGTAGGGACTATTATTTCCATTTTACTGGTGCAGAGTGGAGGGATGGGTGCAAGTCTATTAGACTTTAGCATCCATGCTTCTTGCCATTACTCTATATGCTTCTTATGCTGGTGGACACCCATGATGCACACAGGTACAGCATAATTTAGCTGGCAGGAATAAAAGGGATATTTAATATGATATCATATTTAATATAATATCATATCATATCACTAAGGGTCAGTGTTTGCACTTGAATGGCCCCTGATGCTGAGCTCTGTCTGCTCTATGGGCTTGCCTGACAACCAGGCACTGAAATTGGGTTCTTATAAGAAAGACTTCTTGGTCATTAACCAAGATGACCTAACCAGTAGAGATATCATACTTGCCTCCCATTTTGCATCAATAAGGTAGTCTGAGGAAAAACAAATTCAGGCTCACATTTTTAGGAGAAGGGACATGCTTCCATTCTGTCTTAGGTAGTCACACTCCACTGAGGATGAACCAAACTGCTTCATTGCAAGAAAAAACAAATTATTATTACCTCCACTTTCAGAGTGAGGACAATCAGGTTCATAGAGATGTGACTTGCTCAAGGCAAAGTTAACTATGGAGGCAGAACTCAAACTCAAGTCTCCAAACACTGAGACTGTGGGCTCAACCTGCTCTGGAAAGGGTGTGCTGAGAAGCAAGAAGAGAATCCATAGGTTTCTCACACTTTCTGTACCTTCTGCACTGCTATACACATTCAAAGCTTCCGTGAAGGACCACATGTAGAACCTCTACAAAGACTCTTTGCAAGAGTTATTAGTGGTGAAAAAGGAGTTTGGAAATTGTAAAGTGGTGGTTCCCAGGTTGAGGGTGCCATTTAATATATTACAGGGATCCCAAATGTCCATAGGGCCAAGCTCAGCCTGCAATCTGAATGCAACAGTTTCACATGTGTGTTCCTCCACATAAAAGTATGCATGTCCACATGAATGTATGAAGGAGGTATTGTGTTCATAAATCACTAATTCACTTTAAATGTATGTGGTATGAAACTCAGTCCACAAACTCAGACGGGAAAATGTCATATTGCTACATCTGAACTTAATTTCTATTTTGAGCTTCCATTCCAAAAGAAGATGGAAATTTAATATCAATCAATTTAGGGGCATCTCCTCTCCCTTTCCCCAGGGCTACACCTGCATCTTGGGCAGGCTTTCATGACCCAGCCCCTCCTCTGGTGAGGGGGGTGGTGCGGGTGACACCTGGTTTTTGCTGTTGCCCTCCACTGGGACATCCTCATTCCCATATGTGATGGGACCTTTGCTGTGATTTCAAGATGTCTTTGTGTCCTTTGGATTTCTCTCAGCCACATCCACACCCCCTCACAGGGCATGGGGGCCATTCTGCTGCTGCCTGAACCACACTGGTCATAAGAGAGCTGTGGTGATCTCATTCTTCTAGGCTGCCATATTGCAGGTTCTCCTTCACCAAACGTTGTCTCTTCTATGGGCTTTACTGGGGAGGTGGGGGTGAGAAGGAGGTATGTGCCTCTACTCCAAATTATTTTGGGTTTCTATCATCCTTCTTCCTGAGATTCAGCTTGGGGCTGGGCATTCCAGACAGAAAGTCCTTTATGAAAGTCTACCAACTTCTATGCTTTTTTTTTCTCCACTAATTTTATATGATTCCATTTTATTTCCTTTATCAGCAGATCGGTTATACTTCTCTTTAAAAATGTTTAATGGTTGACCTAGAATTTTCAATATACATTTTAAATTTATCTACGTCTACTTTCAAGTAACACTATAATATTTCACATACAGTGTAAGTACCATATAACAGAGTATTCCCAATTCTTCCCTCTTGTTCCTTAGGATATTGTTGTCATTTATTTCACTTACCCATATGCTATAAACATCCAAAAGATTGTTACTTTTAGATCAATTAAGAACAAGAAAAAATAAGATTTTATATTATCTTCATTTAATCCTTCTCCAGCAATCCTCCTTTATTTATGTAGATCTGAGTTTCTGACCTAGGTCAAATTCTTTCTCCCTGAAGCATTTCATACTTCTTACAGAGATATGCTGGTGATGAATTCTCTCAGTTTTTGTCTAAGAAAGTCTTAATTTCTCCTTCATTTCTTTCCACACTGTAAATATTTCACTCCACCTTCTTCTATCTTGCATGTTGCCTGATGAGAGGACTGTAATTCTTATCTTTGTTCCTCTTTTGGTAAAGTGTATTTTCCTCTGCCTTCTTTCAAGATTTTCTCTTTGTCTCTGGATTCCTTAAGTTTGAATACAAAATGCCTAGGTGTAGATGTTTTTTGCTCTTTATCCTTGCCCAGTGTAGCTGAGGTTCCTGGATCCGTGGTATGGTGTTTTTCATTGATTTTGGAAAATTATCAACCATTATTACATCAAATATTTCTTTTATTTCCATTCTCTGTTTTTTTCCTCCTGGTATTCCAATTATATGTGTGTTATGCCTTTTAAAATTGTCCCACAGTTCTTGGGTGTTCTGTTATATTATTTTCTTAATTTCTTTATTTTTTCTCTTTGAATTTCAGTTTAGTAAATTTCTATCAACCTACTTTTCTGTTCCTTGATTCTTCCCACAGTTATGTCTGTTCTACTGATGAGCCTATCAAAGGTATTCTTAATTTCTGTTAGAGATTTTTTCTTCTAGCATTTTCTTTTAATTATTCCTTAGAGTTTCCATTTCTCTGCTTAATTTGCCATTTGTTCTTGCATATTGCCCGCTTTTTCCATTAGAGGCCTCAGCATACTACTCATAGTTTTAAAAAATTCCTTGTCTGATAATTTCAAAATCTGTTTGATTCTGATGCTTGCTTTGTCTTTTCAGATTTTGTTTATTGTTGTTTGTTTGTTTTGCCTTTTATCATATATTCACATGGAGGAATACACAGTGAAACTGTTGCATTCAGGCTGCAGGCTGGGCTTGGCCCAAGGACATGTGGGATGGCTATAATATATTACTCTGTGGTCTTCCTGGCACTTTAACTGGACATGATGTTTCAAGTACTAGGAACTGAAGTAAATAAGCTTTTAATGTGGAGTTTAATGTCAATATGTAGTCTGTGCTTATTGTTTATTCTATCTGTAGATACCAAATTTCACATTTTTCTAGTGCCCTTACTTTTGTCTGTGCTCCTACCTTTAGGCTTCCCTATGTATTCCTCCTCAGATACAGTCTGTATCTCTCAGCTCTTTAAACTGTAATCACGGTGATTATATGGTAACTCTCTTGGTGTGGTGGGACAGTGAGGATGGATGGGAAGCATTCTGTGATATTATGATTAAATTTTAGTTTTTTACTGGGCTTGTGTCCCTGGGCTATGACCTCCACAAGTGTTTCCCAGCCTTTTTGACCCTTAGTGAAGACAGGAAGCCTAAAGGGAGCTGAAGTCGGGAAAATGTTCATTCCCCAGCTAGGATCAGGCTCTGGTAAAGTCGTTTCCTTGCAGAGAAGACCTTTCTTATAAGAAACTCTCTAGGCATATTTCCCAATGCCCTTCCCTACCCTTGCCAGAGCCAAAAAAAGATCTATTTTGCTGTTCACTATGGAGTTCCTGGAGGTAAAGCTCGTAAAAATGTGGGGGTCCCCCAGATTACATCCTCAAGGAGTTTCTCACTCCCAAGCTGGGCCAAACTCAGTCTCCAGCAATTTGGAAACAAACAAACAAACACAATTTAGGTGTTCTTACCAGTTTATGGCCCCAGAAGCTTCTGCTTCAAATGAGCAGATTTTGAATGTAACTCTATAAAGTCACCTTTCTCCCTAGATTTCAGTTCAACCTGCAATCTCAGTCTCTAATGGGTTCAAGAAAAGTCACTGATTTTCAGTTTTTCACTTTTTGCTGTTTTAATGATAGGAGTGATGATTTCCAAGCTCTTATATGTCAGCGCTAAAGCCAAAAGTCTCTCCCCTAAGTTTTTTTCTCCCTCTAGGGAGTCATTATTTCCCTCAGGAAATAAGAATTCCTGCTCTTAAATCTTGTGGTCTCTTGGCATTGAACACTCTTAGGCTCATGGCTTTCAAAGTTCAAATCCTGGGCTTTTGAAACTCAAAAGTTTTTCTTCTCAATAGTCAAGAGGAGACATCCTCTTTTTGTCATAACTTTGCTTCCATGAGAAAATGCATACTTCAGGTTCCCCTTTGAGTGAGGAGAAAGGCCTTGGGACAAATTGTTACTATATTAGTCTGCCAAGGGGTGCTGATGCAAAGTACCAGAAACATGTTGGCTTTTATAAAGGGTATTTATTTGGGGTAAAAGCTTACAGTTACAAGGCCCTAAAAAGTCCAAATCATGGTTGCTTTCTCACCAAAGTCAGCTGCCATATGTTGATGCAAGTTGGTTGCTGATCTCTGCCTGGTCTCTCTTTCCTGGACTTCCTCTTCCTCTTGAGGATCCATGGGCCCAGCTTCTTCCCAATCTCAGCTGTAGGTTGGCATAGGGCTTGCCTCTCAGGGCTTCCTATACCGGTCTGGACACACTTCCCAATCTCAGCTATAAACTATCAGGTGAATGGCTCATCACTCCCGGGGCCCCAAGATCAAAAATGATAGAGCTCTCTCTCCCTGCATATCTTCTTGAGTAAGTGGCCATTTATATTGGCCCAACAAGGGGGTGGGGACTCAACCTGAATATGCCTTACTGATGTAGCCCAATCAGAAACCCTAAATTGATTTTATCAAGTAAACTTGATCAGAGGCCCCTCAACTGAATCCAATATAATCAAATATAATCACACCCAGAAGAATAGATTAGTTTACAAACATAATCTTTCTCTTTGTGGGATTCATAAAACAATCTCAAACTGCCACGGTTACCATTTTATGACAAAATCCTACCATGAAAGGCTTCCCTAAATACACAAAATATTTTTTCATTATATTTTTTACCATCCAGATTAGCTATCATTTAAGAGTCTACAAATTTATATATAATAAAGGAAAGGTTGAGAATCTCTGTTTCAATGTGATTTGTACACTATCATTGAATTATGCTCCTTCAAAACATAATAAAGCCACCTGGAATGGTGCATTGGTAAAAGATCATTTTCTCCTTCAATAGAGTAGGCTTCCTAAACCATTAGGGCTAAGACTGCCAGATTTAGCAAATAAAAATACAAGATTGTCCAGTTAAATTTCAAGTTTAGATAAACAAGTGATATTTTTTGTATAAATATGTCCATGCAATATTTTCAATCTCTGGCAACCCTAGAATTGGGGTCTAAGGGGAATTTGTGAGTTAGAGTCAAAAGGACCTTGTCATAGATGTGAAAGCGTTAAACCTCGGGGGACCCATACAGAAGATTGAAGAGAAATGATAACCAAATAGATGAATGAGCTAAGGTTTTTAAGATCAATTTCTGAAAAAATATCCATGTATGGTTAAGTCAGTGAGTTCCAAACTTATGACATCAAGGAACCCTTGTAAAAATTTTCTCCATTTATAGCCCATGACTATCCGCCCTTTAGCACTCTAATCAGCATTTAGCTCTATGACTTCATCAACTTCCCATCAGAGTTTCTGATTAGGAAACTGTGTTAGTCAGCCAAACGGGTGCTGATGCAAAGTGCCAGAAATCGGTTGGCTTTTATAAAGGGTATTTATTTTGGGTAAAGGCTTACAGTTACAAGACCCTAAAAAGTCCAACTCAAGGTTACTCCCTTACCAAACTCTGTTGCCACGTGTTGAAGCAAGATGACGGGTGACATCTGTGAGGGTTCAGCCTTCCTCTTAAGGCTCTGTAGGCCCAGCTTCTTCTGATCTCAGCTGTAGGCTGGCATAGGGTTCAGGTGCTCTGTTCTCTTTAGCTGCAAACTATCAGGTGAATGGCTTATCTCTCTTCTGTGTTTGCATCTCCTCCTGTGTGTCTACTTCAGAGTTCTCCTTGACTGTCTGTTGATATAGCCCACAAAGGGGGTGGGGCCTTAAACTGAGTTACACTCTCCTGATGTGGTTGAATCAAAGCCCTAATCTAATCTGAATATAATTTAATCAAAGACATCTCAGCTGAATCTAATACAATCAAAGGGTATCACACCCAGAGGAACAGACCAGTTTACAAACATAATCAATATCTCTTTAATATCAAACTGCTACAGAAACCATTGATGATAAAGCCATTGTTGATGGGAATGCACTAAATTGGCATGATTCCAGATGGAAGTAAATTGAGGCAGCCTCTGTTAACTAACCATGGGTCTACAGACAGTACAGTTCCACTGGGATTCTTTCAAACACTGGGGATAGATCTAGGACTTTGGGTAATTCCAATGAAGACCCAGATTTCTTGCTATTTGTTGGGGTCAGAAACCAAATAAAGCACTGAATATACTATAGAAAATGTGAACAAACTCCATGTATTGGAATTATTCTTTTTCTACCTTATGATAATAAATTAATCAGGCCAGCCTCCAAGTAGCTTACCAGAATTGGGGAACTCTTTTTCTCTTTTCCCCCCTTTTCTCCCCTTTCTCCATCAAAGCAGAAAGACATGACATGCTCAGGTGCATATACACAGAGACAAATTAGGGCTTACAAAATGAATGCATAGAGTCAGAAAATCTGTTAATTAAATAACAATTATAATCAAGACATAAGAATTAATTAGATAGAGAAAAAAAGCTAGTGTCAGCATAAATAGCTTGAAATCGCAAAATAATCTTACTCTCAATTTAATTGCTTGTGCAATTTGGGTTAATTGCAGAGTAGAGGTTTGGTTAACATAATAAAATGTTCTTTTTGAGAAAATATAGTGATTAGGTTTAGCCAGAGCATTTAAGATAGTTTAGATTGTAGGAGATGGTGAACGCTTGCTTTGCCATGGTTTGGCACATGGGACCTGATAATAGACAGACCTTGCTGTGTGTCCACAGACAAGTCCATAACATCCCTGAGTCTCATTCTTCTCATTTTCCTCTGCAAAGGTTTTTATTCTGTGGATTAAATGAGATTTGATGGGTAAAGTGCCTCCTTGGTGTCTGGCACATAGGAGGGAGTCCATGACTGGTAGCTATGCAAAAGGTCCCCTTTGCTGAAGCATTCACCTTGCATTTAACTTTTTCATACCTGACTTCTACACAACATGAAGACCAGCTATGCAGACAGCTGACACAATCCTAGCCTTGGGGATTCTTCTCTACCATCTCTTTTCATTCACTTATTTCTTCCTCTGGGTAAATAACTCATCCTGGTCATGGTTGTTTTGGTCATTGTTATGTTGGGTCAGCCCCTCTATTTAATAGGAAACTTTATATTGCAGAGTTTAATGTCCTGTTCCCAGGAGACTGGATGCCAACAACAGGATCAAACAAGGACATCAAGCAGAAGTTGCCTGAAGATCTAATGAGCTGAAAGAGGAAGCAGAGAATTTCCCATCACCCGAGGTTCCAGCAGAAGGGGACCAGGTATGTATAGGAAGGTCTCCTGCAGCATCAGCTGGGTCAGCCAGGTGAATGTTGGTGGGGGTGAAACTTACTCCTCTCTCTTCAAGTGTCCAGAGATGGAAGAGAAAAAGGACAGAAGGAACATGTCCATCTCTCTCCTTCACTCTTCCACTGATTGATGAGTTTGGAATGCCAATGACTGGATGCCAAAGACCACCAGGAAGACACCTGCAGTTAAGCACAATGGGTTTATTACTTGTAGTGAGGAATGACGCATATCATGGAAAACCATGGGGCGTCTCTGTAAGAGGATGTTAGAAAAGACTCATTAAAGGATTTGGGCTTGTGTTAGGTGATTTAGGGGAGGAATTAAGAAAGTGGACTTTGCTTTAGATTAGATGGTCTCAGGAAGTATGGCTATTCTATGATTGGACATCTCAATAAATCTTATTTACATGTAGGGTAGACTAGGGTGAAGCTAAAGTATAATTGGTGAAGAAATAGCAATCATTCATATCAGCCATGCTGGGGGAAGTTCGGTATTTAGTGATTTGGACAATGTTCTTGTTTTTGTCTGTGTTTCAGACTTGATTATGGAGTGGAGTTGCTTTTGTCTTGATCTATCCTGGCCAGAGTGACCTTGGCTGACCTTGAGGTTCTGAGAAAGTATTTATGTTCAACAGAAGAACACCAAGGTACAGCTGATAACACCAGGCCAGCTCCTGGATATCAGGGGCTGCTTGTCTTTTAATGAGAAGGAACTAAAATGGTCAATCAGAAAAGTTCTGGGATCTATGTTTTGAATGTACCTGGCCCTAGAAAGTTCCATTAGTACCTGTTTTCTACCAAGCTTTACACTTGCCTGAGCAAGTGAAAAGTGTAAGGCTAACAATTTGGGTGGATAGGGGTCAATTCGAGGTTAACATTGAAGGAAACCTACTGTGGCCATAATCTAAAGGCCTGTTTTTCAATCAGCTTTATCAGTGAAAAATAAATAAATAGGTGGGGAGATAAATGCTTATCACTGCTTTCCTGTGCTTTTTTCCTCAATTGGTTCAAAATGCCAGAAGGAAGAGAGAGATGTTACACATTTACTCCCCATAAAACTCCAGCTCATCAAAATTTTTAAAAGTATATGAACTAAAATGTGGACCTTGATGTGGACCAATGACAATGTTGGGGAACTACATTTCACTATCTGTTTGTCAGTTATGTTGGTGCTGTCATCCACATACAAAAAAGTTTTGGTAAGGAGGGGAATGGAGGAGGAGGTTGAATACATGTGATTGTCTTGTAGTCTGTGTGTGACTCTGCTGTGACCTAAAATTTCTCTGAAAATTAAATGTAAAAAGGTGGGATGCTTGAGAGTGAGAAGAGGAAGGTGCCACAAAACAGACTGGACACCAGATATAGCACCAACAAGGCAAAATCAGGAAAAAAATTTTGTATACATGTAGTTCTTACTGTTTTTCCACATATTTTGAGTAGTCCAGTCTGCTGGCAATGTCTAGTTTTCTTTTTTCTATTTTTTAATTTTTATTTATTTATTTTTTTAAAAATTTTTTTCTAACTGTTTTTTATTTTTTAAGTTCTCCTATGTTTTGACTCTTGCATTTAAATGACGTTGTTAGGGATGGTTCACAGTGGGGGATGAACCAGTGAGCCAGGACACTCTGTGGCGTGAATCTGTGAATCCTGTCATCCAGGAAGTTGAGCTGGGGGGCGTTGTGGGCCCAGGAGTGGTGGGGAGGGATGGTGTGGATCGAATATAGGGCATTTGGTGGCCCATGGATGTGTTTTCCATTGCCTTGCGGTGGTGGATACGGGACAAGGTGACAGGCATCAAAATTTATAAAAGTGTACAAACTAAAATGTGGAC
>PVKH010043310.1:0-10716 GCA_004027955.1 Chaetophractus vellerosus | reverse complement strand
AGGGGTTGGAATGTTTCAATTGTGCTAGTCTATGACTTTATAAGTTATTTTTCAGAGTGTTAAGTATCCTTGTAGTTTAACTTTTCCCAAGAATGGATATATAAAGCAACTGAAAGAATGTTTACATCACACATGAAGTGTTTGGGTTTGTTATTTACTAATTTGTTAAAGGATAGCAGTATGTTTTGAAGTACAACCATTCCCTTTCAGGATTATAGATGAGTGAAAATTGTGTTCCTCCACACATGATCCATTCATATTCAAGTAAGAAAAAAATAATGTTGGAGAGTGGAGGCCTGGGTCTCCCCATCCAGAGGCTCACAGCCTGGTGGAGGAGGCAGGTGTGTAAGCAATCAAAATTTGATTAAGAAGGCTTTAAGAAGAGGGTTTGTCTGAGATGGGGATTTGATGTGGAGTTAGGAAATTCCTTTGCTTTCTCTACTAGATCTAAATATCTATGTGATATCTGTGTGGTGGTGGTAATGTTGCAGTTATTTTGTCTTCCATTTGGGAGTGTTTTGCTGCTAGGGTAGGGGGAGGTAAATGCTTGGTTGGGAAGCATCCAAGTGAAGGAACTGAAGACAGTCTTGGTCTGATCAGGGGCTTTCTAAAAGACTGGTGCTCAATCTTCCAGATTAGTGACTGCCCTGGGAAGCATAACAATTATACCCAGGAATGGTGCCCTTGGTTATTTTCCCTATCTGTGCCCATCCTGGTTTGCGGAAGAATGTATTGATTTCAGGTTTTGGCTTTTTTTGTCATTGCACTTACTCTTTCCGTGTACACATATGGCATACTAGAACTGAGACCTTCCCGCAGCTGGTGCTTCTGAAGCCTGGTATCAAATAAATATGTTTTTCATCATGTCTTAACCAGGTAATTTTGACCATAAAATTGGAAATTGACACCAGAAAAATTCTTAAATTACTTGTCCAAAAAATGTTTTATCGATAAGGGGAGAATCGTCATTAACTTTGATTTCTCCTCCATAACAACCCTGGTACTCTTTCATGTCAAGAGATTCTTTGGTGTTTGTTGTTTGTAATGTAAGGTGTCATTGGAGATTTGTAGAGTTTTAAATTATAGGGAAACCTGTTGATAATGTATCAGTACAATGTGGAATTAGAGAAAAGATTCCCTTTGACCAGCTTGGCCTGGGAAAGCTTAATGGAAGAGTAGTGTTGAAGGTTAGGCTGAACAAATACCTTCATGGTACAGGCATACCTTGCTTTACTGCACTTTGCAGATACTTCATTTCTGTGGTTTTTTTTTTTTTTTTTTTTTTTTTTTTACAAATTTAAGATTTGTGGCAACACTGCATCAGGCAAGTCTATTGGCGCCATTTTTCCAACAGCCTATGCTCACTTCATGTCTCTGTGCCACATTTTAGTTAAGGTATGTATATTGTTTAGATATAATGCTGTCACACACTTAATAGACTATAGTGTAAACATAACTTTTTCTCGTCCTTTTTTTTTGGTTTATTTATTTATTTGAACATAACTTTTTTATGTACTGGGAAACCAAAAAATTCATGTGACTTGCTTTCATGTGAGATTCGCTTTATTGCAGTGGTCTGGAACTGAACCTGCAATATCACTGAAATATTCTGTATATAAAAATGACTCTTGTAACCAAAATATGACTCTTGTTCATATTTTATTCCAAAGTGACATTTCTTTTCTGCAAAGTAATTATCAAAATAAGAACGTGTTTAAACAAACTTGCATATAGTAATTATCTAGCAATTTGAAATCCTGGCTTAGAGTCAAAATTTCTTTAAAAACATTTCCTGAAAGAGCTTCTATCTATTCCTACAGAATATTTTAAATATAGGTTGAAAGTGATTTCATCATAGTAGGGAATTTCCACTTAAGTTTATGCATCAAAACTTAGGCATTTTGGGTTGTGAGAAGATGGTAGAGTAGGAAGCTCCAGGAATCAGTCCTTCTGCCAAAACAACTATTGAACTGGCTGGATCTGTTTGAATCAACTACTTTGAATCCCCTGAGTCTAGGGGAATACTGTGCAACCTCCAGGGAGGAGTGGGAAAAAGAGGCTGGTAAAGTACAATAAATGCCAGTGGGTTTTACCCTCCCTGCAGTGGCTACCATCCCCCTTCTCCCAGCCCTGTGGCAGGCAGCAGTGGGCACTGGAGTGTGGGCTCTGGCATAGCTTACTGATGCCAAGGTGGTCAAAAAGATCTCATTCTCCAAATTCTGGAGGTGTGTGATCTGATCCCAGATTGCTACCTTTGATCAGCTACTTCACATCACTGGGGCCACTGGGGCTGGCTCTGAGGGTGGTCACTGTTCCAACCCCACTCCTACCCCCTTAAAGGGGACAGGAATCTTAGACCCTAACCTTCAAAACTACAGAAAACAGTTAAAGGGCTGCGTTAACTAGGCAAGTACTAAATCCAGAAAGTGCTGCTTCAAAAACCATAGAAGACGCCCCTGGTACCCTTGCATCCCCTACCCCAGTTCCTCCACAAGGCTGGGTGGATCCAGGTTGCACTTCCCTTGTGGGTCCATGGCCCTGTTCCAGAGGGAGCAGAGTGGCCCCTGTGTATACATTGGGGTGCATGGATGTCAGTTTCAATCTATCAGGTAGAAGTCTGAGAGACTGAGCCCGGGAATATATCTCACTGGGAAGCTTTGCCTCCCAGTGTTCCTGAGGGCAGAAAAGGGACTGGTAAACAGCCAGGATGGTGTGAGAAACAAAATAAAGTGGCATGGGGTAAGGACTACCTGCATGAAGTATCTCAGGGGAGGGTGTTCACTTGAATACCTGTAAACTGTTAAAAAGGAATTCCTAAGGCCTCTAGTAAGCACAAGCCTAGAAAAAGGAGCAGGCTCCTTGGCTGGGCTCCATGCAGGCTCCAATAAAACAGGGCCTTGGACTTCCCATTTGTCTGATCTTCTTGATAGGACACCAATAGCCAAAGCAGGGACAATTTGTAAAGACCGCGAAAGGAGCTCTTTGCTTTGTTTTGTTTTGATTAGCTACTATCATTCAAGAAAATCTCTGTCATATCATTAGCTGAACACAACCACAAGAAACAGACAGTGACTAAATCCCATAGTCAACACTTATAAATTCTAAAATGCTTAGTATGTAACAAAATATTACAAGACAAACAGGAAGCGATGACCATCCAAAGGAACAAGATGAAAATTCAAACCATTAAGGAAGAGGACCAGACTTTGGGCTTATCAGACAGAGACTTAAAAAAAAAAAAAATCCTCAGTATGCTCAAGGAGATAAAGGAAAACATGGAGGAAGAACTAAAGGATATGAGGAAAATAATAAACAATATGGTAATCTCTTTGGAGAAATACTGGAATTGAACATAATAACTGAAATGAAAAATTCCTAGATGGTTTGAATAGCAGATTGGAAGTAGCAGAAGAAAGAATCAATGATCTCAAAGACAACTGAAATGATTCAGGCTGAAGAACAAGAAAGAAAAAAGGATAAAAGAGAATAAACAGAGCCTAAGAGACCTGTGGCATGGCTTCAAGAACAATATATGCATTATAAGATCTTTGGAAGGAGGAGAGAGAGGTGAGAGAGGAGAGAGAAATATTCAAAGAAATAATGGCAGAAATCGTCCCAAACTTAATGAAAGACATGAATATGCACATTCAAGAAGCCAAACAAACCCCAAAAAAGATAGACTCAAAGAGAACCATGCCTAGATATGTAATCATCAAACTTCCCAATGCCAAGGACAAGGCGAGAGTTCTGAAAGCTACAAGAGAAAAGCAATGAGTTATGTACAAGAGAATACCAATAAGATTAAGTGCCACTTTCTCATCAGAAACCATGGAGGCAAGAACCAGTGGTATGAAATATTTAAACTGCTGAAGGAAAACAATTGCCAGCCAAGAATTTTAGATCTGGCAAGACTTTGTTTCAAAAATGAGGGAGAGGTTAAGACATTCTCAGATAAACATAAGCTGAGGGAGATCCTTACCACTAGACCTGCCCTATAAGCAATGCTAAAAGGAATTCTTCAGACTGAAAGGAAAGGACACCAGACGGTGTATTAAAGCAGCCCAAAGAAACAAAGATCTCTGGTGAACGTAACCATATAAGTAATTATAAATGCCAATACTATTGTATTTTTTATGTAATGCCACTTCTTTCTTTTTACAGATGCTAAAATGCAAATGCATAAAAAGTAATGATAAACTGAAAAATATATTAAGAAAGAAATGTGGTACCAAAAAAAATGTATGAAAGTGTGCATTAATGGAAAAATTGAGGGTCATAAAGGTGTAAGATTTATAAAATTAGCAAAACATCAGAAGAAAGTACTGCATTATGGATAGTTACTTTAAATGGATTAAACTCTCCAGTTAAAAGGCAGAAATTGGCAGAATGGATAAAAAAGCATGACCCAACTATATGCTGTTTAGAAGAGACTCACCTTAAATTCAAAGACATAAGCAGGTTGAAAGTGAAGGGATGAGGAAAAAATATATACCATACAAATGGTAACCAAAAGAGAGCTGGTGGGATAGCTTTACTAATACCAGATAAAATATACTTTAAGTGAAGAAGAACAACAACAAAATAAGTGAAGAACTGTTATGAGGGACAAAGAAGGTCACTGTATACTGATAAAGGGGTCAATTCAATAAGAAGACATAACAATTATATGTACCGACCAGCAGAGCCCCAAAATACATGAAGCAAATATTGACAGATTTGAAGGGAAAAATAGTAGATTACAGTTTACCACTTTCAATAATGGATAGACCATAAAATCAGAAGATCAGTAGTAGAAGACTTGAATGATTCTCTAAACCAACTAGAATAAACAGACATATATAGAACACCTCACCTACCACTAGTGGAATATACATTCTTCTCTTGTAGACATGGATTTCCTAAGACTTTACACCCAAAGCACAAGCAACAAAAGAAAAAAATAGATAAATCGGAATGCATCAAAATTTTAAAAAAACTTTTATTTTTCAATGGACTGTGTCAAGAAATTAAAAAGACAACCTACTTAGTAGGAGAAAATATTTGGAAACCACATATGTTAAGGGTTTAACATCCAGATGACATGAAATTCTACAACTCATCAACAAAAAGACAATCAGATTTAAAAATGGGCAAAAGGATGATTAGACATTTCTCCAGTGAAGATATGCAAATGCCAAGAAGCACACGAAAAGATGCCCAACATCTTTAGCTATTGGGGAAATGCAAATCAAAACCACAATGAGATACCACTTCACACCCATTAGCATGGCTACCCTTTAAAAAATGGAAAATTACAAGTGTTGGAGAGGATGTGGATTAAGACAAACATTTTCATTGTTGGTCGGAATATAAAATGGTGTAGTCACTGTGGAAGACTGGAAGTTCCTCAGAATGTTAAATAAAGAAAATTACCATATGATCTGGCAATCCCACTTCTAGGTGTATACCCAGAAGAATTGAAAGCAGGGATTCAAACAGATATTTGTACATTGATGTTCATAGTAGCGTTATTCACAATTGGCGAAAGATGGAAGCAAACTAATGTCCATAAACCAATGAATGGGTAAATAAAATTTGTTATATACATACAGTGGAATATTTAGCGGGGTAAGAATGAACAAAGTTCTCATGTATGCGAAAATATGGATGAACCTTGAAGACTTCATGTTCAGTAAAATAAGCGAGATACAAAGGACAAATATTGTTCAATCTCACTGTTATGAAGTGATTAGAATAAGCCAAACCATAGACTCAAACTAGAATTCAGTATACCCGTGGCTGGATGGGGATAGGGAATGAGGAAATAATGCTTAAATTGTGAAGAGTTTCTGTTTGAGTTGATGGGAAAAGTTTCAGTAATGGATGGTGGTGATGGTGTCACAACATTGTGAACCTAATTAACAGCTCTGAATTATATATTTGGATATGGTTAAAAGGAGATATGGTACTAGGAGAAAATTTTAAAAAGGATTGTTTGCCAGCAGGATGGGGATTTGGGGATGATGAATAGGTGAAGCACAAGGGATTTTTAGGGTGGTGAAATCATTCTGACATCTTAAAACCCATGGAACTATACAATACAAAGAGTGAACCGCTAATGCAGGGGTTCTTAGCAAGGGATCGGTAAGCTTGAATTTAAATTAAAAAAAAAAAACATTCTTCTGGGGATGTGTTGGTGAGGGTGTGATATATTTATTAAATGATACACAGTATAGTGTGGTCTTAGTAAGGGGTCCATGGAACAAAAAAGGTTAAGATCCCCTGCCCTGGGGAGCCAACGTGGCTCAGTGGTTGAGCGCTGGCTTCCTGTGTATGAGGTCCCAAGTTCAATCCCTGGCTTTGGTACCTCAAAAACAAACAAACAAAAAAACACACCGAAACAAAAAAAGAACCTCTGCCCCAATGTAAACTAAGGAATTTAGTAAGTTAGCAGTATTTGTCATCAATTGTAATAAGTTTACTACACTAATGCAAGAGTTAGAAGAAACTGTATGGGGGTGGTTGTATGGGAATTCTCTGTATTTTCTTGTGCATTTTTTCAGTAAACCTAAAATGCTCTAAAAAATAAAGCCTATTAATGTTTTTTAAAAAGCATTTTGAGTTCAAATGCCATGCCTAGAACACTTAACTTCACAGTTATGGCTGTCAATTTACTGTTTTTAATAACTTATACTCAGATTTGAAGTCTTTTTGCCTAATATAAACCCAACTATAAAGAAATCAGTAGAACTAGGGTACAGTTGTACAATGGATTTGAATAAAGAAGACTGAATGGTTGGGTCTAGGTGATTTAGGGAATAAATTATAGCTTAATAATACCATGTGACCCAGCTATGAGAGTTAACGAACTAAAGGCCAATTTGTTACTTATCACAATGGTTTTCTGGTTGCTTGATAAATAGTTCACTCTCCCTCACCCTCTCATCTTTTTGGATGAAGCATATAAATCCTAGAGCAATTATGTAACTTGTTCCCAGTCACATTGTTAGAACTAGGGCTAGGACTGTCTCTTGAGTCATAGGATGGTATTTTTTCTCCTGCAGAACAAAAATGTGAGAGACACATCCTGGAATTTCAAGTATTCATCAAGGGGTGGTTTTTCCCAGCCCTGAGGGATCTCAAAGAATGTTGAGACAGGGCTCTTGCTCTTGGGAAGCTTTTATGTAATGCAGGGTTTTCCATGAATTTCCAATCAACAGCCAGTGCCCGCTTCTAGCAGACCTTTGTTTCATTTGTGGTCTCTATTCTGCTCTGTTTTCTCTTATTTGCGCTATTCAATTATCTTGTAGACTGCTTCAGACTCCCAGCTACCACCACCCATTTCCTTTCTTTTTATGAACATTAAATGTTGGTCATACAAAGAAAAGTTCTAAAGGTAGGCTATTATTTAGGTGAGTCAAAGCTTATTAGATATTAAAAAATATATAAGCCCCTAAAATTAAGACTGTTTTGATGTTCTCCCCTCCTGAAATAAGCAGTATTTCTTGTTTCCAGCATTTCATAATGTTTACTTCATTAATTATTGATTGATTGATTAAGAAAACAAAGGCAACTTAATCTTCAGAAATAATTTTGCTTTGAGGGTTAGATGAATGGTTTGATGGGGGAAGCTCGTTCAAATGAAAAATGCACAAAGTGTATGAGTTTAGGTCTTTGGGATCACTGATCTGAGACTGGCGATTTTAAGAATAATTTGGAGGTGGACATGAAGGGATATTATGAAATTGAGCATTTCCTTCCCTAGTATCTCAGTGAATGGTCCTACGTGTTTTTAACGGGGTTTTCTTATATTCCTTGTGAATGAAAATATATAGGAATGTTCTTTGTAAATAATAAACCGCTATAAATGCTAGTTACTTGCTTGATCTGGAAAAAATCACTCATCTGTGTTCATTGCAGCCCTGTTAAATTTTTCAACAAATATTGGGAACAAAGTGGGTACAAACGTCTGTGTTGCGACTTCTGTTTATATCTATTAAAGAATAAACATCCTCCCTGTTCTCAGCTCACAGATTTGACTTGGACTTGTATAATAAGCATGATGGCACTCCAGAAGAGGAAAGTTTTTATGATGTTTATGATTTCAAACAAGGTGGCCATGGTTACAATATTGCCATCGTGGTTGCAAGCTAAGATAGATTTTGTCTTGTGTTGAAATCATCGCACAGTTTTATCTCGGAAGATTTTTGTTATATTTTATATGCCATTGTAAGACACTGCAGAATCCTAACACATAACAGAGAGACATTGTGCCTGTCCCCAAAGACTTCAGATGCTAAAGGGGAAATACCGTACCAGAAGTGAAAGTAAAATTCATAGATGGTTTAATGTTTAGGTTAAGGTTTTATGTCAGTTTTTTTTTTTTTTAAAGATGATACCAGGGATCGAACCTGGGACCTTGTACATGGGAAGCAGGTGCTCAACCACTTGAGCGCTACAGCTGCTCCCCGCTAGGTTTATGTTTTTTTTTAAAGATTTATTTTTTAATTTATTACATTCCCCCCCCCATCTGCTTGCTCTTGCTGTGTGTCCATTCTTGTGTTCCTCTCTGTCCGCTTTGTCTCCCCCCCGTTGCGGCGATGTGCCGAGACCGGTCACCGCGCAGGAGGCTTTGCCCCGCTTGTGGACGGCTTCTGCTTCCATTCACGGCCAGCTCTGCTTCAGTTCGTGCGTGGCTGGCTGCGCTCTGTTCGCGGGTGACCTGCCCTGCCCGTGGCGGCTTTGCCCTGTCCGTGGCAGCTTTTTGCCCTGCCCACGATGGCTCTGCCCGCCCACGGCGGCTTGCCCTTCTCAAGGCGGTCTGCCCGCTAGGAGAGGTCCCCGGGAACCGAACCGGGGCCTCCCGTGTGGTATACCGGTGCCCTATCCACTGGGCTATTTGGCCGGCCCCTAGGTTAAGGTTTTAAGCAGAAGAATCTATGGCATTTTGGAAACATAAATGTTGAGTGGTAGTCAAAATGAGGAAATTTTAGGTGAAGGAAAATTCATTGGTCTTCTAATATTGCATAATAACCTTTATTTCTTTAAAATGAACAATACAAAAAATTTTCTCCCATTTTTTAATCTCAATGGTAGTAACCTAGAGGCTGGCCTATCTTCTTTCTCAAATACATAATTTAAAGAAATGACAGAAAAATAGCTAGAGGTCAGGCTGAAACAGCCTGGAAAAAGATCTTCTCAGGTTTAGGACACCAGGTAAAGGCTGGACACCACCCAGAGGAGAGAGGGACAAAGGAGGGGAATCACAACGACAGAACTTTGAGGTGAAACCAGAGGATGCTGCCAGCACCCTCCCCCACACTAAAGACACCATTAGAATACTCAGGCCTCTGGGCCTGCCACTACAGACAAAGGGGGCTCCAGGGATCCATCACCCCAGGAAAGAGGGGAGAGAGGGACATAGCCTAAGGCTGACTGAGCTTCTGACCCACAAATTTGGTCTGCTGTATCCCACCAGCCCTTCCAGGTCGAGTGGGGCTGCGCCATTGTTTGCCATGGGAGAAGGCAAGGGCCTAAAGATATACGACCCTCCCAATCTCCTCTACTCACCGGGACTGATTGTTGAGGAAATAATAACTGAGAATTTCCCAGATCTCATGAAAGAAATAAACTTACATGTCCAAGAAGCGCATCACACCCCAATCAGAATAAATCCAAATAGACCCACTCCAAGACACATACTACTCAGAATATCAAATGTCAAAGATAAACAGAAAAATTTCAGAGCGGCAAGGGAGAAGCAAACTGTCACAAACAAGGGACTCCTAGTAAGACTTAGCACGGACTTTTCTTCAGAAACCATGGAGGTGAGAAGATAGTGGTATGATGTATAGAATACTGAAAGAGAAAACACTGCCAGCCGAGAATGCTTTATCCAGCAAAATTGTCCTTCATACGTGAAGGTGAGTATAAAATATTTACAAACAAAACAGAGTTTGAAAAAAAAAAATCCACCTTTGCAGGAAATATTAAAGGAAGCCTTAGAACCGGAAATAAAAAGACAGGAGAGAGAGGCCTGGAGGAGAGTATAGAATACAGAATAGCAGAAAGGATAACCAAAAGAATAAAAAGACAATATGATATGACATATGAAAACCAAAGAATAAAATGATGGAAGTAAATAATGCTTTTACAGTAATATCATTAGGTTTAATATCCAGGATATATGAAGAGATGTTACAACCCAACAATAAAAAGACCAATGACCCAATTAAAAAATGAGCAAAAGACTTGAATAGACATTTGTCCAAAGAAGAAATACAAATGGCAAAAAAAAAACCACAAAAAACATAAAACAAACAGAAAAACCACATGAAAAAATGCTCAGCATCACTAATGGTTAGGGAAATGCAAATCAAAACTAAAATGAGAAATCATTGCACACCCATCAGAATGGCTACTGTTAAAAAGACAGAGAGCTACAAGTGTTGGAGAGAATGTGGAGAGAGTGTGTTTTTGTCAGCCACAGGTGTGCCTTTTGAAATATACCAAAGATTGGTTGGTCTCTATAAAGGGTATTTATTTGGGGTAGATGCTTACAGTTACCAGGCCACAAAGCATAAATTTCTTCCCTCACCAAAGTCCAAGTGTTGGAGCAAGACAGCTGTCGACGTCTCCGGTGTTCAGGCTTCCGGGTTCCTCTGTTCCCGGGGCTGCGTTTCTCTCCGGGCTTAGCTTCTGTTTCCTCCACAAGTTCAGCTGTAGACCATGAGGCTT
>PVKH010043309.1:0-10727 GCA_004027955.1 Chaetophractus vellerosus | reverse complement strand
GATGGCTGTTGTCTATCATCATCTCCCCACCAGGAATCCTGGATGAGCCCAATGAACTGTAGAGTAGGAGTTGGTGCTCCACCAAGGTTCCAGGCCCATTTGGCATATGGAAAGCCCAAAGACTCAAGTCTCTGGATGTACACCTACAAACTCCAGCACCAAGTATAGGTTAGAATAGAAGGGACAGATAAGTCATGTGCAGGGAAGACATAGTTTAGTTCAACTCTCACTCTCTGGAGCACAAACTCCAAAGTAGGGCCCACTGGCAAGGCACCAAACTCTGGAGCTATCTGCCAAGACATAGGACCTGGGTGTCTCCAGAGCCCTCAGGATCCCCACTATTTGGGGTGATATCCAATTTGAAATTCTATGAGATGCTACTGAGATGTGTGTAAATGTCACCTCTGGGATGACCTCCTGACTCATTTTGAAGTCTCTTAGGCATATAGTCTCATTTGTCTTTACCTTTTCCCCCTCTTTTTCAAGGTCTTTTTCCAGTCACATTGCCAGTTGGCACTTGGTAGCAATCCCTCAGTGCCAGGGAGGCTCATCCCCGGGAGTCAGGTCTCACACTAGGAGGAATGTAATGCATTCGTATGCTGAGTTTGGCTTAGAGAGAGACCACATTTGAGCAACAAGGAGGTTCTCAGGAGGCAACTCTTATGCACCCCATAACAATAGGCTAAGTTTCAATTTCAAGAGCAAAGACTCTTAAGGCTAATCATCAATATCAATGGCCCATCAGTGCCAGTCACTTCACCAGTCACTGCCCCTGCACTTGGGGGACTGTTGCTGCTCCCTTAGAGAATGTGGCAGAGCTCTCCAGGATGGCAATTTAGTGTTCTCTCATTTATTGAGTGATTCTCCACCCACTGTGACAATGCCCCATGAATATTTGAACATTTTTATATACCTTATAATTATGCTCAGATAAAATAACTCCCATGCATTCCTCATCCCTAATACCCCACACCAGTGATTCTCCCCCACCCCAGTTGTAACCCTTCTGTGATCCAAAGCTTCCTTGAAGATGAGCTGAACACAATTAATAGGAAAATGAAATAATAAAAAGTTTAAATGTAAGAGATAAAATACATAAAAAATATAAAAAAAACTAATAATAAAATTAAATTAAAAGATTAGGATATTAAAAAATGAAAAAAACATTTTTTTTGACCTTTTGCCTTTCATCACTGCAATATCTGGTGTCCATTCCTTACCGAGGCACCTTCCCCCTCTCATTCCCCAGTATCTCACTATTTTTCATTTGTTTTCAAAGAAGTTTTAGGTCACAGTACAGTCACACACAGTATACAGGAGACTCTCAGATACCCAACATTCCTCAGTCTTGAGGATCTGGGGAAGGCAATGCCTACTCTGATTCAGATTGAGGGGTGATTTAGATCTTTCGGTGTCAGATGGAAAGAACTGTTTTGCTTGCAGTTGTAGAAATGCTTCATTTTAGAGATGGGATTCTCCACCATCATTCCTTTGTGAGTTGTCCTGGATTAGTTCAATGTACTGGAGAGTAGGTGTTGGCTGCAACTCTGATGAGATTCAGGATCCACCACAATATGAATCAACTGTAGATATAAGTCTCTGGAACATATATTTAATGGGTATAGGGCTTATTATAGGTTCAAATAAAAGGTGTAGAAAAATCATGTGTTGAGAAATTATAAATGAACCTCTGTACCAGCAGAGAAATAAGTTATCATATATTCCAAGTTAAGGCCCACTGATGTGTTGCTGATTTCCTGGGATTGTCTGACTTACATATAGTGCTCAGGTGTCTCTAAAGCCCTCAGGAGCACCCCTGTTTGAGGCTTTGTTTACTGTGGTAGTTAGTAAGATCTGCCTGAGCTATGCATAATGTAAACTCTGGGACAACCCCTGACTCACTTTGAAATCTCTTAGACATAAAAACTCTTCTGAGTGTCTGGAAAAGGAGAATGATCCATTGATGGGCCCTTGTTATTGATGACTAGCCTTATCAGTCATTGCTGTTGAAATTGAAATAGCCTAGTGTTAAGGGGTGCCTAAGAGTTGCCTCTGGAGAACCTCCTTGTTGCACAAATGTGGCCTATCTCTAAGCCAAACTCAGCATATGAATGCAATATCTTCCTCCCAGCATGGGACATGACTCCCAGGGATAAGCCTCCCTGGCAAGGAGGGATTACTAACAAATGCCAATGGGCAGAACAACTGGAAAAAGACTGAATAAAAGGGGGACATGTTAAAGACATAGGGCTAAGAGACTTCAAAGAGAGTTGGGAGACCAACCCAGAGATAACATTTATGCACACCCCAGTAGGACCTCCTAGGCTTCCAATATCAATATCACCCCAAATAGAGGACCTTCTGAGGGCTTTGGAGATATCCATGTCCTATATCAGGGCAGATAGCCCCAGAGTTTGGTGCCTTACCAGTGGGCCCTAATTTGGAACTCTTGCTCCTGAGAGTGACAGAGACTGATTGAAATATGTCTTCACTGCTCATGGTCCATTAGTGTCTTCTATTCAAACCTATATTTGATGCCAGAGTCTTAGGTGTACTTCCAGAGACCAGAGCCTATGTGCTGTCCATGTGCCAACTGGGTCCAGAGGCTCTTTGGACCTGCAGCTCCTACTCTACAGCTCAATGGACTCACCCTGGACACCTAATGGGGAGATGATGATCCTTATCCTAGGGAATGGAGAGAGCCTGCAGCTGCAGGCAGATCAACTCTTCCATCATATCCACAGGATATAAGCTCCCCCGCACTTGGTGGTGGAGTGGACATTACCATCCCAGACTCCTCAGGATTGGGGGAAGAACTATGGACTAGAATGGACTTGCTGGTGTCCTGTTATAGACTTCTGATACATGCAATGGAAGAAATTACAAAATTATATGGAGCCAGGGTCACTGGACACTTTGGGGGCAAGGAGAGGAACAGTCAATTGTAATACAGGTTTTTTTTAGGATTTGGGAATTGTCATGTGTGATGTTGCAATGGAGGATATAGGCCATTTTATATCATCATGTATCATGCAGAACTGTATGGGAGAGAGGGTGGGCTACAGTCTGAACTGTGAACCATGCTTGATGGTAAAGCCCCAAAATTTGTGTATCTATCACAGGCATTGTGCCACACTGATGAAGGATATATATGTGGGAGTTTGTGGGGGGTGTGGGAGGGTGGCATATGGGTACTCCTAAAAATTCTGTGTAACATTTATATAATCATTGTATCCTAAATATATATATATAATGGGTAAAATTAAAAAGAAACAATAAAACAAAGCACTATTCTGTATTTAATGTTTCCCCCTTTTGTTCAAGGTCTTTTTCCAAATACATCACTGCTTGTCACATGGTAATAATCTGTCAGTGCCAGGGAGGCTTAACCCCAGGAATCATGTCACATGTAGCAAGCAAGGTAGTGAGTAAATTTGATGAATTTGGCCTAGAGAGAAGCCATATTTGAGTAACAAGGAGGTTTTCCAGTGGGAACTCTTAGGCAATAGATAGTATTAGGCTAAGATTTAATTTTGAAAGAATAAGGTTCATAAGCCCAAGCATTAATATAATGGGCTTTGAGTATTGGTATGTTTTATTTTATTAGGTACTGCCTATGTACTCCAGAGATTCTTGCTACTCAAAGAAATAAGAAAACATAGCAGGATTCCCCAGGGTAGGAATTTAATTTTTTTTTTTGCTTATTGTGTGGATCTTGTTACTGGAATCCTGATTTAGGAAATGAAATTCAAATGAGGATAAGTCACATAAGCATCAAGAAATCAAACAGCTTTCATAGAAGTTCAGGGCAATGAGAAGACTCTCTCTGAGCTCCACACAAAATACATGAGGGGCCATGCCATTCCCAGGAGTGGGGTGGGGATTGGGGGCAGATTTCAGTAAGGGGAAAGGCCAGAGTCAGTGAAGCAGCAACTCACCTAACATTTCCCCTCCCCCAATTCCTCTAGTCTCTGAAAGCCCCTGAGGCTTTCTTAAAATCATCAGTGTTTGTGCAGGTGTTTATCTATTTCCCAAGCTGTCCAGGCCCCACTTAAGGCAAACAACATTATGGACTTCCAGTATTGACTTTTATTGAGATGTAATTAACATTCCATAACTTCAGCCTTTTAAAGTGCCATACTCAGTGCTTTTTACTGTATTCATAAGGCTGTAAAATCATAACAATGATCTAAACCCAGGGTATTTTCATCAATTCCAAATGAAATCCTGGACCCAATAGCAGTCCCTTCCCCTCAACCACCCTCAAACCAGCCCATAGCAACCACTAGTCTATCTTCTGGGTGTCTGGATTTCCCAAGGGTGGATCCTTCATATAAATGGAATACTATAAGTGGCCTCTAGTGACCAGCTTCTCTCACCTAGCATAATGTTCCTCAGGTCCCTCACCTTCTAGCATATTTCTGTACTTCATTACATCTTATGGCTGATAATTCCCCATTGTATGGATAGACCATTTTTTCTTTATCCCTTTTTCATTTGATGGGCATTTGAGTTCTTTGTACTTTTGGCTATTAATGATACCAATCTTGTCCCATATTTGTCCAGAAGGCCTGCCAGTTTCTCCTGCCATGGTTTGACTCCAGCTGAGGGCTTTGGTGCCTTCCATGCTCTCTGGTACACCATGACTCTTAGGTTCCTCTCACACATTTCCTGGCCAAGACCTGGCCTCACACATACCTCCTAGGTGCCCAGTTTTCTCTTCATGGAAAATAATATTTAGAGACCACAATCTGGGTATCAGTGGTAGATATTGCTACCAGATTTTCCTTACTTTTAGGCCTGCTCAATAAAGAGAGCTAGAAACTTTGTTATTTACAAAGAAAATGGATTCGTTTAGACATATTTCCTAATTAAAACAAAATATTATAGTGTTTTATTTCCCTGATAAACAGACTGAAGTGGCCCCACAGCCCACAGCTAGGGCAGGCTGGAGACTGGTGCAGAGTCCTGGGGCTCTGTTTTGTGCCAGGGGTTACACATTTAGCTCCTGAACATAAGGAAGCCAGTGGAGGGCACAGGGGTAGCTCAGGACAGGGCCTGTCACCACCCAGACAGAACGTCATTCAGTAATTTAATTTATGGTGAAGTGTGCCTGCAAACTGTGGTCCTCACTCTGGGTGGTATTCCCTTCCCCCATCAGGTCCTATCTTTCAACCCCTCCCTACAGGAATTGCCAACACTCCAATGACATAAACAAGGCACAAGTTTTGGACAATGGATGTAGTCATCCCAGGGGGCTGCAAGCTCTAAGGGCTCAGAACCAAACTCCTCTTGAGTAGCAACACAACTGAGACTGTAAACTGGAGATTCCCAAGATGGTGGACTTCAAACCACATGGCCCAAGACTTCACCTTGACCCACAGAAAAGAGTGTGTGGAGTCTCTGCTTACAAGGTGTAATTATTCTTCTCTTGGCATTCAGAGCCCACGGGTGATGCCTCAGGCCCAAGCCAGGGGGGAGAGGCCACCACGTATTTGACACAGAATCTGAGGCCTGACAAGGATTTTCTATGTTAAGAAATTGCACAAGGAATGGAAGGGCAGTGGGAAACATTAGTTCATAGGGAGCAGTAGTGTTTATGAGACCAGGCCTATCTGGATCCTGAAAAGCTGCATATCAATCCATACCCCCTCAGTTCCCTCATAAGGAAAAGGAATTCAGTGTCAGGGATAAGGATCCCAAAGCATGAAATCTAAGGTGAAGATTTGACCATGGGGTCTAGAGAGGGACTGAGGATGCAAAGTTCTGCTCCCCATGGGCCATATGCTAATAATATCCTCTGTCCTTTTCCTTTCCACACTGGAAGCTATGTTCTAATTTTATCTATGCCTAGTGCTGATATAAACCTAGAGTTTGCCCTTGAAAACTACAAGTTCCTATTTGGTGCTCAAACAAAACCTCAGCAAAGAAGTAGAAAAAGTCCTTCCTCCAAAGTGGTGGAAAGACAGACACTGCCCTGTCTGGGATCAGAAAATCATCCTTGTGAATAGAAGTACCTTCAACTTCTAAATACCATTAGCTCCCATAGGTGGTCCCTGCTCCTTCTAGGTGTATTGATACTGAAATGCACATTTGCTCTGTGTAAGGGGATTTCACCAACCACAGTGGGGCTGGCCAGGCAGGCACTTGCTCCCCCCCCCCAAAGGGAAGGGTCAGCTCTGCTTTTCTCCTCAAACTCTCCCCATCAATCTAAGAGGAAGCTGCATGCAGCTTGGGGTTTCCTGCCCATAAGAGTCCCTGTTTCCATCTCCCACCAGCCCCCCCAGTGATGGCCACAGCTTCTCACCTTCCTCCTTTTGTCAAAATTGACCATCCTCCCCTGGAAGGCAGAGAGTTTGCATCCATCATAAAGAGGCCCTCATCCATTGTGATGCCCATTTCCCCTGATCCCCTGTCCCACTAACAACTTCAGAGTTCAACATGCAGAGCAGCTGAGACCAGGGATGGACCCAGGTAGACTTCTGGGTGCCAGGAAGGGGGACAGGGAATGGAGACAGAGAAACCTTCCACTCTCAGTCTATGAAGACAATGGAGAGATGGCCTCTTGGATTAGCCTCTTTTTACTTGTCTGCAAGGTGGCCATGTAATCCCAGCTCCCAGGGCAGCTGTGAGTCTCTCAGGAGATGTGGTGTACCCACATGTGAGAGCTCAGGGCTTAGGGAGGGACATTTCCTCCCAAGCTTTAGGGTCACTTTCCCACCCTGCCCCAGCCCCCAGGCTCACTTATATCCAGATACTCCTGCAAGGCATAGTCCACCATCAAAAATTGAGTGAAGAATGTCCCCAGGCATGAGACAATACCCTGGATGACACCCTGTGGCATTGGGTGGGGTAGGGATGAGCACAGGCTATCAGATGCCCCCAAGATCCCTCCCTGGAAACTCCTCAGTCTCAGACTCCTAGGAAAAACAGCTTTCCCTTGGGACATTCTTGGACTCTTAGCTGTCACCCCTAAGATACCTTCCCAGCTTCCAAGGGCCCCAAATTCCCATGCAGTTACCTCCCAGCACTGCCTTTTCTAAAATCAGCAAGTTTATCCCCCTCTGCCATCCATATCCACCCTGATTCAGCTCTTCCAGGCTCTTGCTCTGACTGGCTGCATCTAGTTCCCCCTGGATTCCCACAGCTTACTGCCCTAAAGGTTCCAGGGGAGGGGACATTGAAGGAGGCTTTCCAGGATCAGTGACCCAGGAAGGATGGGCTTGAGGAGGGACCCCATGCTGACTTTGAGGTCACCCTGTCCCAACCCTTCTGGCCTCAGGTGAACTCACACTCTCCTGCTTCTGCTGTTTCTGGACTCTTTTGGGTTTCCTCTCCAGGGTGGCAAACTTGGAGATCCCCTCCTGGAAAGGTTGAAGACAAAATCAGTGAGGTTCTCCACCCCTCATCTATTTTCCCTGGGGTCTTGTACACCTGGACCAAATAGTAGGTGGAAATCTGCTGCCATCACATGCCAGATGTCCCCTGCATGAACTTGTGTACATGGACTGGCCTCCCTGAGCCTGTTTGTTCATCTGTGATCTGAGGACAAAGACCTCACCACCCTCATCAGGAGTCCAGAAGCCTCAGTGCTGCATGCAAGCAAGGATTTTCTGGCCATCACGCTATCTGCCTCAGAGTCACAGGAACACTCAGCCATTTTTTTCTCCCATGAACCTCGCCACCTTGCAAAGAGGACAACATGCCTCCATTCCATGTGAGGACTCAGAGACCCAAGTGGGTGTCAATTTGGACTGAATCACTCAGTGCATTGGAAGAGATGCTGCTCCTTCCACACGGAGGCCATATCTGAACTGTCATCACCCCACCACCCACCACCACTGTATTAGTCAGGGTCCTCTCAGGAAACTGAATCAACAGGAGATATCTGTCAATAACATAAGATTTTATAAGAATCTCTCACATGACCATGGGGATGCACAAGTCCAGGTTCCTCAGGCAGGCTTCAAGAAAAGGGCTCTGATGAAAGACCAATGAAAGGTCCTTGATGAGTTCCTGGGAGAAGATGACTGTCCAACGATGAGCTGGGAAATTCTCTCTGAATATTGAAATCAGTTCCCCTTTTAAGGCAGTCAAGTGATTAGTTAAAAGCATCATCCATTCTTGATCCAATTTCCCTGATTGTTGCAGATGTGATCAGCCATCCATGCAGTAAACTCATTGGTGATTGAAGTCCATAAATGCTTTTGTATTACAATTAGCCCAGGGCTTGCAGGACCTAATACCTGGATACAATTACTGGGCCGAGTTGACACATTAGCCTAACCATCACAGTCCACCCCTTGTCAACTTAGCAACCATACACATTACCCTAAACCATACTTTGTCTCTAAGTAAAATCAATAGCGTACATGCATATATATATATTTCTGCCTAACAATGTTTAACTCCCCTGAGTACAACAGGAAACACATTAATTCCCCACAGAATATGGTGCAAATCCTTGGGCAATATTCACTCTTAAACTTGACATCCTTAAATATTATGACATGAAATTAATACAACTTTTCATATGATAGGGGAAAATGTTGGGGAAGAAAACAAGAAATTCATTTTGTGAAAATATATAGTCATACTCATAATGAAACCAGGAAGAAGGGTTCATGACTATTACAGTCCTCATTTCTGTAATGGTCACATGGTCAAAGTTAATATTTATCACTACCTTCTTCCACTACCTATTCCATGTTCCTGTTACCTTCAGCAAGCATGTCAGCTGGCCTTGGTTCTTTGCCTGGTGGGGTAAACCAAACTTTCATTCCCGAAGATTCTGGGTCATTGTTAGTCCTGCTTGAATTGGTTTGTTGCAATTTTCCATTCACTTTAATCATAGAGCATGGCAGTACTAGGAGACATCCTAGAGGATCTCCTGCTTTTCAAGAAAACTCTTCTTTACACCCATTATGTAGATGTAGTCCTATTTCCCCTTGATAGTCAGATTCAATTACCCCAGCCAGCAGAGTAATTCCACTCTATTTTCTTTTTATTCAATTTTCAATCAAAATTTTTTTAGGATTCTTCAATTACATAAATGTTACACAGAAATTTTAGGGGTACCCACATGCCCCACTTCCCAAACCTCCCACAACCTCCCACATATACATCCTTCATCAGTGTGGCACATCACCTATAACAGATATACACATTTTGGGGCTTTACCACCAAGCATGGATCACAGTTCAGACTGTAGACTACCCTCTCTCACATACAGTTCTGTTTTGAAGAGGCTATGGATCACAGAAGGGTCACAACAGGGATGAGAGAGGATCATTGGTGGGGCATGTCAGGGTTAAGGGTACATGCGAGGATGTCCACCTGAACATACATAAAAGGCATGCATAATTCCTTTCTTTGCTTGTTGATTCACAGGCAAGAGGAGCCCAAGTGGCCAGGTAGCAATCTTAACTTCCAGTTCAATGGAATCATCATTGGGATCCCTCGTGGCAGCACTCCTACTTGTGGGACTAAAACCTGTAGACCAGCAGAGCTTATGGTTGCAGGGACAGGAAGCAAAAATTTTCCTAGTAGGTCCCTAGGGGTAATAGTGAGTGGTGCCACTCCCATTTTCACCCCTTGATTCCTGGACTCATGAATCCTGCTTATGGGAGAAACAGCACAATAGAGAGGACACTGATTTACAGCATACACAGTCTCCTGGAGACTATTGACGCAGCCCTTCAAGATATTGCCACCTATTGGTGCCATAATTGAGTCTTCAAAAGGCCATTCCACCGTTCTATTAATACACTGCTTCAGGATGATGGGGAGCATGGTAAAAGCAGTGAATTCCATGGGCATGTGCCCATTTCCGTACATCATTTGCTGTGAAATGGGTTCCTTGATAGAAGCAATGCTGTGTGGAATGCCATGGCGGTAGATAAGACATTCGGTAAGTCCACAGATGGTAGTTTTGGAAAAAGCACTGCATGCCAGAAATGTGAACCCATAGCCAGAGTATGTGTTTATTCCAGTTAAAACAAATTGCTTCCTCTTCCATGGTGGAAGTGGCCCAATGTAGTCAACCTGTCACCAGGTAGCAGGCTGGTCACCTCGAGGAATGGTACCATATTGGGGGCTGAGTGTGGGTCTCTGCTGCTGGCAGATTGGACAATCAGCAGTGCTTCTCAAAAGGGGAGTAGTCATCTGCAGAGGATAACAAGGATTTGCTCCAAAATCCTAAGGGTCTGCATTGTTATTCCCCCATAAGGGCCTGCCAAAGTCTCCAGACAGCATCTCTATTTGCCATTGAAACTTCCAGCACCATTGGATCTGCTGGATCATATGGTCCAAGTGGTAGTGCAGCTTTCACAGCAACCTGGACCTGTTGCAGGGCCTCCTCGTGTTCCAGTCTCCAATAAAAACTAGCATCTTTTCTCATCACTAGGTAAATGGGTGGGGGTAGCACACCCTAATGAGGAATGTATTGTCTCCAAAATCCCATGAGGCCAACTATGCATTGTGCCTCATTTTTGGTCATAGGAGGGGCCAGGTGCAACAGCTTATCCTTTACTTTAAAATGGATATCTTGACAGGTCTCACACCACTGGACACCTAGAAATTTTACTGAGGTGGAAGGCCCTGTCTTTTCATTTTATTTTATCTCTCATCCTCTCTCATGCAAATTCCTTACTAGTAAATCTAGAGTCTTTGCTACTTCTTGCTCAGTACATCCTATCAACATGATATCATCAATATAATGGACCAGT
>PVKH010043308.1:0-10739 GCA_004027955.1 Chaetophractus vellerosus | reverse complement strand
GTATAATGAACGCACGTGAATCTTACTTATACCCCTTCCTTTGAAATTTCTGATATAACTTTGTACAGGCTTATTCACCATTCCAAGAAACAGGCTACCCCAAACCATCTAGCTTACTCTTCTAATTCTGCCCGGAGTTCTGCAATCTGACCAGATCTCACATGCCAAATGGAGCACTGTTGGAATGACAGCAAGGAAACTAATGCCTCCTATTTCCCTGTTATAATCCTTCCTGAAATCAGAAGATAAGGCTAAAATCCAGCATCTTCTAGAAATACCACTCAGGTATGATAAAAAAGCAGAATACACTGTTTCCATTTCCCTTTCCAATTTCCAAGAATTTCACATCCTGTAATGGACTTTATTCATCTTGATCTCTTTTTCTTCAATAAAATGTCAATGCTTAAAGGCTGTAAGACCCAAGAAATAATTTTGAGCAATTTTAACTTTCCTGTTGAGAACTATTCTGGCCCACTATGCATAAGGGACGAGAAGAAAGGAAACTTCATAAAATACTTCTCTTTACAATGCCGGCTTGGAGGTGCTCCAGGAGCAAGCCTTTTGGCGTTCATGTGTATAGTATAAAGATTAGGAAAAGGCAAAGTGCATGAGAACAAGTAGAAAATGCTTATAGTGATTTCTGCACTGACCTGTCCAACTATTCCTGGACCTTTCCCCACACACTTACACATACCAAAAAAGGTAAGAATCAAAGTCCTGAGGAAAGGAAGGGGTGGTGAGTAGTGTATATGCAATGGAAACAAGACTTTCTGGATATAGGAAATCGGATACCAGAAAGTTTAGGGATTCAAAGAAAAACGAAGTAAGAGAAAAGCTGGCTTTTACTTATAATGAAGCAAAATAAATATAGAAGCAATGAAATGATAGATGTTTTTGTAGTTTTGAGCAGAAAATGCTTTTATACTACAATACCACATATAAGTTTAAAAATATAAATTTATATACACCCACACAAACATATAAACAAATACTTCCAATTCTTCATAGTTTTTGCAAAGAAAGACCTAGAGTGGATGTTTTATTAAAAAAAGCATAGAAGATGACGAGTATTTCTTTCAATGAATTCTTATCCTTTTATAGAGTCAACCTGATTGTCTATTCCTGAAAAGTAATCCCCAGTAAACTAATAAAATTAACCATGCTACCAAGAGCCTCCTACAAAGAATTTACTCCTGTATGTCTGGGAGGTGTCTGATCAACAATTATAAGGCACTAAAGGAGATTTACAAGTTGTAGTTGTTGATGAAGAATGATAAGCTGATGTTTCTGCCCATGTCAGCTTTTCCCTTTAGATTCCGACTGAAGACTAAAAACATGGCTTACCTATTTTTTTAACTTCTTCTGCAAAGTAGGGGTCATTCAAATCAACATCAGAGGGAAGTTCATCTTCACTGGACACTTCAGCAAGAGCCTTAAAGTTGAATATGAAAAAGACATACAGTTTCATTATTACCAGGACTATAAGTACGTGAAAAAAATCATAAACATTCTTTTAAAAGCACCTAGTTCAATCTAATACTATTTTTTCCAACAGATCAGTTTATAAAATAATTACCATCTAAGTTATTCTTTCATTTGCTTAACAAATATCTATTACAGGAAATTAGTCATGTATACAGACACCTACATAATTAATGATTCAAGACAGAAGTGCTTGAAGATGCAAAGTATTACAGACATTCCAAGTAGGAAATTACTTTTAGATTGGTCACCCATAATAGAAAAGTGGCAGTGACTACTAATAAGCTTGTAGGTTATCTTCTAAATTATCATTTAAAACTATTTACTTACTGGTTAATTAAAAAAGGATTCTTAATTATAAAATTGTTTGAATATATACAAAAGTAGCAAAGTTAGTTTAATGAACCCCCCATCATTTCCACCACCCAATTTCAACAATTATCTTGCTTTATCTATAACCCATTCCCAAAATCTGTTGAGTTATTTTAAAGCAAAGCTGTTGATTAAAGTTTCTTCAATCAAATTTGAACGAACTGTCTACTAATTCAGTATATTCAAATTTAAAATTCAAGCCTATAAAATAAACAGATGTGAACTACAACTGGGCTAATTGAATTTTTATCGTCAGGAATCTATAACTGGTTTATAGACCTAAACTACAGCTCTATCAAAATAGTCAACACCATGGCACATGACACTAAAATCACAGAGTACACTACAGTAGGTAAAGTGGCCCAGAGCCACTA
Organism: Chaetophractus vellerosus; assembly: GCA_004027955.1. Lineage (NCBI taxonomy): Eukaryota > Metazoa > Chordata > Mammalia > Cingulata > Chlamyphoridae > Chaetophractus > Chaetophractus vellerosus. The sequence goes on along the minus strand of PVKH010043308.1, from coordinate 8,511 downwards.
CTGGTTTCTCAGGCCTACTCCAGTGAGGGGTTACATTAGGAGGTGATGGAAGCAGAGCACTTGGCACCTTCTGATAGATGGCTGGGTGTTCAATAAATACTTGGTCATAATTATCGTTAATACCTTCTGTTTCTTTTTCAGTCTTTTTTTCTCCTTCTTCTTCTCTAAGAATTGTTCCCAAGGGGTCAGTTTATCCTTTCCTTCCAATTTGTTTTTGACCATCTCTTCTGCACTCTCTTTAAGACCTGAGGAAATCCCGAAGTTTACTTAACAATGTTATATCTTCATTCACTTAAAAAGGTAATTCACACATATTTAGTAGAGTAACAAGATATAATACAACACTGAGTATCTGTAACATCCCAAGGTCTCTACCCATCATAAGTAATTTGGGATCTACTTATACCAAAGCTATTTCCCAATGACAAACAATAAACAAACCCCAGCAATTTGATATGTGGTCAAGACATTAAAGAAAAATCTTATATTTAAAAGCTGAACGTTTATTTCTCTATACTTGACTTGTTTTAAACCTCTAAGAAAAATTCTGGAATAAAATCTTCTTAGGATATGACTGAATGGTTTCTGTGGTCTTTAGCATAGTTACTTCTACTTGCTCTGTCACCCAAGTCACCCAAGTGAGAGCCTATATTCCCTGAGGCCTATGGGTCACTAACATAAACTGATTAGTAAGGCAATCCCTGTTGAAAAAACCAAGGAAGAGAGAATTCTCACAATCTCTCAAGTACTCTGCCAGACCACATCTTTAAGGTCAAAAGGACTACCAAGTTTAGATCCCACTTCGTATGGTTTAGCACTTCCATTGCTTTTATTTGCGCTTATATTTCATTTCCAAAGGCCCTCGCCTCCATATTCTACAGTGTCTGACCCGTGTTCCTTGGTGCCTAATAACCAGAGTGGGGTGAGAAGGTGGAGAAAAAGCCCTGAGGCTTATCTGTCAATCCATGAAGACCCTCATCACTGCCAAAATAAAGGAAATATGATTACTGTGCTGCCCTGTTTAATAATAAAGATGTTTATTTTATTTTGTAGTATTTTTCGAAGGACACATTGGGCAGGGGTTTCAAATGTTTAGATGATAAAAATTCCGTTAAAATAATAAATGGAATGATTCAAAATGCTCTTTTTAAGAGAGACAAGGGTAAACCCAGATCATCTTTCTAGATACACTTGAAGTTCTAAGAAAGAAAATAATCCTAAGGATAACATAATTCCCCTTTTTTCTGATGAGTACACTGAGACTCAAGAGACATCTAACAATATGCCTAAGAACATGCAGCTAAGAAGCTGTACAACTGGCACTTGAACTCCTGGTCATCCTCACACGACTACCAGGTGCATCTAAATATTGGTTTGACTTACAGAACAAAGAAGTGTACAGTACAAAGAACAAAGTCTAAATGCTGAGGCTCAGGTTCATCTGCAAAATGAGGTTGGTCAAGATCATGCAATTCCTCCCTCCCACATGCACTTTATTTTTTTTAAAGAACCCTTTTTTCCTAAACAAAATATTTGATGGAAGTCCAAATGTATAAAACAATTAAAAACAGTGCTGCCTGGATTAAAGTGAAGATGGAGGGCCTTGAGCTCCCCAAAGACAGTTGAAACAGCTGAAACAGATGATCTCTAAGGCCCCTTCCTTGGTTTTAAGTCAAAACTTAATCTCCAAATTTCTATGACTTTGAAAAGTATTAAAATATATGCACACTCAAGGTTATGTAGATTTGTTTTTATGACACACTGTTGGTAGGATCTCTGATTTATTGAATGCCAAATCAGAAACACAACTCTCAACTCAAAAATATTTCTTATGAGAAAAACAATCCATTTTACTAAACAGCTTTTAAGAGAAATGTGGGGAAGCGGATGTGGCTCAAGCAATTGGGCTCCCGTTTACCATATAGGAGGTCCAGGGTTTGATTCCCGGGGCCTCCTGGTGAAAGACAAGCTGGCCTGCAGGAGTGCTAGTTCGCACGGAAAGCTGGTGCACCAAGATGATGCAACAAAAAGAGACACAGAAGAGAGATAAGAGACGTCACCAAAAATTATTCTCTGATTAATATTGATCCTTGAAATTAAACTCTTCCTCTAGCTCAGCATGATGCTAACACAGGTTCTGTGCTTTGTGGTCTATTTCAGGTGGCTAGGGTCCTGGTTTGCTGCGCCTTAATCTCTGTAAACTTCTATTCCATATGTGAGTGAGTCAATCTCTTTTGGGGGACATGGATACCTTGAGAATCTGAAGAAAGGTATGGACTTTCCTCCTTGGAACAATGTACGGAAAAATGTGCATACGATGTTCAGGCAGTTTATGGACACCTGATGCTCCAATCCATACAAGGACCTGAGGACTTCCATTCAAAGCTCTACACAGGGATTGCAGAGGTCTAGGGGAATGAGAACAGATTTCCCTAAGTTCAAAACTTACTGTCTACATCCAGGGTTTCTCGGTTTTGGCACTATTGTCCTTCTGGATCAGACAATCCTTCCTGAGGGACTGACCTGAACACTGTATGAGGTTTAACAACATCTCTGGCCTCTATCCACTAGATGCCAGTAGCACTTCCCAGTCACAACAATCAAAAATGTTTACAGACATTGCCAGATGTTCCCTTGGGTGACAAAGCACCCCTGGTTGATAACCACTGTTTTAGATGATGATTCGATTTAATTGCTGAAAAGAAGGGCTACTCGTTATTTGTACCAAATAAGTAAAATGTTATTCTATTTGGTGCTTGATTATATAATATCTTTTCTACTTCAGAAGTTTTATCTGTGCATGCCTTTTCTTCCAACTGTACCAAAAACAGTTTAAGGTCATCTTCTTTTGCATTCCATAATGTTTAGCATAGTGCCAAACACATAGCAAGTACTTAATAAACACTTAATCGATCTATCTTGAAGGACGGATTCTCATTTCAAGCCAACTGTTTGATCTCTCATGTTTGCAACATACTCTCTCCAACAGAAAATGAATCAAAACTTTAGGCTCTAAATAAATGGCCTTTATCCCAAAGTGGTTCGTGTGGTTTAAAAAAAAAAAAAAAGACCTACAGCTCTAGCATAATTCATGAAATTTATTCTCAGGAAATACTCTTTCTGGTATTTAGTTTGTTTACAACACTAAAGAAAGAGTATCTTCGGTTAAATACAGTTTGTAAGTTTTTGCCTGGCTCTCACTAAATACACCAAAATAGTAGAATGACAAACACATTGCAATGAATTAACACACCACCATAATAACTTAGAAAAGCTTTGTTCTCGTTGTCATCATGAGGTCATTTAAATCTTTTGCCACAGATCATAGTTGTTTATGTTCTAAGTTCTTAAAAATATGCCCATCCCAGAAGCCTCTTGGCATAGGCACAAGAACATTCTTCAGAGACAGTTTAGCCTCATTTGAGAGCAGCCACTATGTGACTGCAAAACAACTTCATTATAATTGCTTTTAGTTTTGCACAAATTTGTTTAAAAAATTTTAACTGTATACCCAAGGATGGCTGAATTAATTTGAAACATCAATAATCCTAAAACTAAGGGGCAAAAGCCATTTCAAAGCCAACCATGAACAAAGATGGTTCAATTATGACAATATTAATTTAAGTGCAACTCATTCAGAATTATTGTGGCAGTGTGCATACATATAAAAAATACATACATATATCCTCTCAAAATCCACTGAAACAAGAATATACATTCCTCCTGACCTTACTCATTTGAAATATTTGAAAAATCTTCAAAGAGCAGGACATGAGTCAATTAGGTACTACAATTGGTTTTGCTTATTAAAATGCCCATTTTAAGATTTCTGATACAGGCTGAGACTGGCACTTTTTACTCAAATAAGGACTTAGAATCCATTGAGAATATTTATGAACACTTATGGCTCAGTCATTTTTAATGGTTGTATATTATAAATCAGGCCATGTAACATTCAACTCCAAAAGCAGTTTTCAAAATTTAAAGTATCTATCACCACTATCAAAACTCCCAACTTGAAATCTACTCTGGGTACAAGGTTTTTCAGGGGAAAACCACCAGCTGTGTCCTGGAGGAAAGCTGAACTCAAAGGTGCCCTTTCCCAGCTAGCTGGTTACCTCCAGCGGTGCGCGAAGAGGGAAAGACACACATATTCATAGAACTGAAGCCACAGAGATACCTGGTCCTGTAGGAGGAATGGGGATCTTTGCCCAGTGCCATTTTCTTCCTCCCTGGTAGGGTCAGGTGATTATGTACACAGGGCATCCTTACAACATATTGTATAAGCCAAACTATCTTTTTTTTTTTTTTTTTTTAAACGAGAAAGATGAAAAGTTGAACTGTTTAACACTGCCTTGGTTCTGGATCTCGTAATTTCTTGTTTAAACGTCTGTAAATCCCTCTCTCCTAAACTCCGACAGCAGCATATTCTTCTATTCTCTACCATCTATCACAGTTACACGTTTATATTTGGGTGATTAAAAAAAAAAAAGATTTCCTTATTAAATGGCAAGCTCCAAGAAGGCTTAGTAAGAATACCTTATTTTTTCTCAACATGGCAACTCTAGTGGCTAGTGAAAGGCCTGGCGTATGGAATGCACCTATTACATGTCTGTGGAATAAAAGTACAAATGAACAAATAACCAAGACAAATTTTTTCCTAATTTTATGCACAGGGAACAATAATGCATTAAATTAAAAATAAAATAACAATCAGCCCTGAGGACACAGCACAAATCAACCAACCAAAGCCAACAAATCTTTGAATGTATTTAATAATGTTAGAGTACTATTATGTCTACTGTGTCAAAACAACACAGACAGCTATCATAAGGATAATTAGGATAGAGGGTATAGCTAAGCCTCTAAGATTGGGAACAGCTGCTTATGTTAATAATGAGAGTATAAGGAACTCTGTATTTTCTGAATGATTTTTCTGTAAACCTACAACTTTCTAATTAAAAAAAGAAAAAGAAAAGATTAAAAAAGTTAATTTTATATCTTCCAAAATATTCAATGACATATCCATAGAAGATAACCCAATGTGTTAAATGAATAAACATTAATATTTTTTGTTGTTGATCGCCTAAAAGCTATTTCACTGGGTAGCAAATGTTTTACATTTGTCTTAAATTTCAGCTTATCACACTCTACCCTCCTCTAAACTTCCTTTTACTCTCCCTTAAAATGGTGCTTTCCATTTGCAAGTGTATTCAGTTTATTGTGAACCAAGCTGTCCCTGCTTCTTAAAATCAAATGTTCTTAAAAAGCTGGCTTCAAAAACAAAACATTTGGGCCTCATTAGGGAGCTATTGTTTCATGTGCTTGCTGTGCTTTAGTTGTACATTTTCTTTGCCTTTCAAGAAGTTTGTAATCACAATGTACATAACATCAAGCTGTCCCAGTACTAAGAGACTAAAATTCTGGCCAGGTCTGGTGAAGCCGTCCTGCTATTTAATTTATGGCAAAGAGGATTGAAGAACTACTTGTTTTATTGTTATTTTTATACATAATGTTACAGAAAAGGTAGAAACTAAATGAAGACTTTTCACTGCATGGCTGAGATAAAAGGGACCTAAGGGAGTTTTTCAGAGTCCAGTCAAAACAAGAAAGCTCAAACAGAATGTTAAGTTAGCAAAGAAACCGGGAGTTTTCCTTGGGGGTCACACACTAATCCACTATGGTTTAGTATGGCTCTGGGTTTAAACTGGATGTGAGCCAAGGAGGCAGCTTGGAAGCTTTACCATTGTTGAAGATCCCAGAATCCGTAAGGGTACCCTCAGTGGGTAATACATCTCTCCTCCAACTCAGAGATTATACATGACTATTGGGCTTTGGGTATGGGCAGAATAAGGGACATAAAAATAATTTTTTTCCAGAGAATTTATAACCACACGCTCATAAATCCATGGGCTTATGGCTGGAATTCACACTACCTGTGTGGCCCCAAATACCCCAATCCAAAATTCTATTTTCAAGTGGTCTTGGATTGGAATTGCCCTTAGGCACCAGGCAAATATTCTATAAAAGAAGCACTTTTGACCCAGGCCCCTGAGAATTCCCACAGGAAAAGAAAGATCCAAGGAATATGAGATCACAATAAAAATTCACTAAATATAACAATAAAAAGACAAATAACCCAATTAAAAATGGGCAAAGGACTTACATTTCTCCAAAGAAGATTTAGAAATGTTCAATAAGCACATGAAAAGATGTTCAGTATCATTAACCATTAGAGAAATGCAAATCAAAACCACAATGAGATACCACTTTACACTGACTAGGATGGCAATTATTTTTTAAAAGGAAAGTAACAAGTGCTGGCAAGGATGCGGAGACATAGGAACCTTTCTACATTATAGGCAGGAATGGAAAATGGTGCAGCCTCTGTGGAAACCAGTTTTGTGGTTCCTCAAAAAGTTAAACATAGAACCACCATAAGATCTAACAATCCTATTCCAGGTATAAAGCCCAAAGAATTGAAAGCACAGATTCAAACAGGTATTTATACACCAAGTTCATAGCAGCATTATTCACAATAGCTAAGCGGTGAAAACAACCCAAGTGCCCATCAACAGATGAATGGATAAACAAAATGTGGTATATACATACAATGGGATATTATTCAATCATAAAAAAGAATGAAGTTTGTCACATGGATGAACCCTGAAGATATGCTGAGTAAGATAAGTCAGACATAAAGGGATAGATATTTTGTGATTCCACTTTTTTTTGTTTGTTTGTTATATATCCCCCCCTTTCTGCTTGTTCCTGCTGTGTTCATTCCTGCACTCCTCTGTGTCTGCCTTGTCTCACCCCGCTGCAGCGACGTGCCGAGTCAGCTCACCGCGCAGGCGGCCTGCCCCGCTCACAGGCGGCTCTGCTCTGTTCGCGGGCGACTTGCCCGGCCTGCGGCGGCTTTTTGCCCTGCCCATGGCGGCTTTGCCCCGCCCTCGGAGGCTTGCCCTCTCAAGGTGGTCTGCCCACTTGGAGAGGCCCCCAGAAACCGAACCTGGGGCCTCCCATGTGGTGAACTGGCGCCCCATCCACTGGGCTACAGCAGGCCCCTTGTGATTCCACTTAAATGAAACTGGAAGATACTATAAGCTTTATATCAATGTTAAATTTCTTGAAATTAATTAGTGTAAGATGATTACATAAGTTAATATCCTTGTTCTTAGGAAAGAAGAATTAAGAATTCAAGGAACACGATGTCTACAACCTACTTGCAAATGTAAAAGAAAAAGACAGACAGATAGATAGGTGGAGGGAAGGCTAAACAGAATGATATGCAAATGAACCAAAATGTTAAAAGTGGTGGATCTGGGTATCTGGGTTAAGGTATAATGGAGTTCTCCGTATAGGTTTTGTATTATTTTTGCAACTGTCCTGTAAGTTGGAAATTATTTCAAAATAAAAGTTTAAGAAAATTCACTAAATAGACAAGCTACCATAAACTAGAATAAGTAGAAATAAAAACAAGTCAGACCCACAAAAGGTAAAGATTTTGGAATTATCAAATATGGAATATAAAATAAGCACATTTAAAGAAATAAAAGAGGAAATTTAAAAATTATACTATCAAAAGGGACAAGACACATTTGAATGGGAAAAAAATTAGAAGTTCCTGAAATAAAAAAAAAATAACTGAAATTGAAAACAGTAGACTTGACAGAGATGAAAAAAAAAATTAATGAACTTAAAGAGAGAACTGAGGAAATTATCCAACATGCTGTATAGATTCAAAGGTATGGAAAATATAAGGTTAAGAGATAGAGTGAGAAAGTACCACACATATCAAATGGGAGTTCCAGAAAGAGAAAGAGAAATTAAGGAAAGGTAATATTTTAAGAGGAAATGGCTAGAGATCTTTCAGGCAATGAAAATACTAATCTTCAGGATTTAGGGTCTCAAATAATTCCAAGAAGGATTAAAACTAACAAGCAACAAACGGCCCAGATACATCACAGAGAAGTTCTAAAACAACTTAAAGATAAGGTCAAGATCTTAAAAAGTCAAGGACAAAAGACAGCACTGTGGCACAAAGCCAACCCTTTTCTAACAGGGTTCAAGGGTAGGCCCTGGGTCTCAGGATTAAGATAATGTTTATTTCAAATTACACCTGCTTCTTTACTTGTAACTCTGTCAACTGCAGTCAAGGGGAAGTCAAAGAAAACTCAGTTTGCCTCTCCCTACAAATAAATTAACAAGGGGAATGGCTTGGTTCATCCATGACAAAAGCAGACTACTATGCCTCACTAATCCTCAATATTCATGACCTTCACAACCTATCTTGAATCTACCAGGAATAATCTCATTCTGCCATTTATCTGTTCATCTTGATTACCATAAAAAGTCCCTTATCACCAGATTTCCTCTAATTTCCCATATTCTAATCCCTGGAAGGTATTCACTCCTCTGACCCCATATCTCTCCTAGCTTTTGTAGTGTGTGATGGACTCACTTACTAATTAATAATTAAAAATAAATTTAAAAGTTAAAAAAAAAAAA
>PVKH010043307.1:0-10739 GCA_004027955.1 Chaetophractus vellerosus | reverse complement strand
AAAAGAATGAATGGGGACCCACATCTCACACCATATACAAAAAATAACACAAAATGGATCAGAGATCTAAATATAAGAACAGGACCATAAAGCTCCTAGAAGAAAACATAGGGAACCATCTTGAGGACCTTGTGTTAGGCAATGGTTTCTTTAACCTTACAGCAAAAGCACAAGCAGTAAAAGAAAAATAGATAAACAGTACCTCAGCAAAATTAAAAACTTTTGTGCATCAAAGGGTTTCATCAAGAAAGTAAAACGGCAACCTACAAAATGGGAGAAAATGTTTGGAAACCACATATCTCTTAAGGGTTTAATTTCTAGAATTCATAAAGAAATCCTACAATTCAAAAAGAAAAAGACAACCCAATCAAAAATGGTCAGAGGACTTGACCATTTCTCCAAACAAGATAGCCAAATGACCAAAAAGCACATAAAAAGATTCTCAACTTCATTAGCTCAACTTCATAAGTGAAATGCAAATCAAAACCACCCAGTAGAATGGCTACTATTAAAAAATCAAAACAAAAATAATAAGTGTTGGATAGAATGTAGTGAAACAGGAACTCTTACTCATTGTACATGGGATTGTAAAATGGTGCAGCTACTGTTGTACACAGTTCCTCAGAAAATTAAGTATAGAATTGCCATATGAACCAGCAATCCTACATCTAGGTATATACTCAAAACAATTGAAAGCAGGAACTGAAAGAGATATTTACACACCGATGTTGATAGTGGCATTATTCACAATTGCCAAAAGATGGGAGAAGCCCAAGTGTCCATCAAGAGAAGAATGGGTAAGCAAAACTTGGTATATACACAAAGTGGACTGTTACACAGCCATGAAAAGGAACAAGGTTCTGATGCATAGAACAACATGGATAAACCCTGAAGACCTCACAATGAATGAAATAAGCCAGAATCAAAGGACCAAATATTGTACAATCTCACTTATATGAAACAATTAAAATGAGCAAATTAATAGGGTTAGAAACTAAAACCAGGTGGTGGGGAGGACTAGGGATAGGAAACTTAAAGCTTAATTGGTGGGAGTGGATGTAGCTCAAGTGGTTGAGCACCTGCTTCCCATGAACGAGGTCCCAGGTTCGATCCCTGGTATCTCCTAAAAACAAACAAACAAATGAAAAAAACAACTGTCGTTGGGGAGAGGATATAGCTCAGAGGTTGAGTGCCTGCTTCCCATGTGTGAGGTCCTGGGTTCAATCCCCAGTACCTCCTTTAAAAAATTAAAAAAAAAACTTAATTGGTACTGAATTTCTGTTGAGGGTGATAGAAAAGTTGTGCTGACGGACGATGGTGATAGTGGCACAACACTGTGAATGTAATTAACACCACGGAATTATATATATGAATGTGGTTAAAGGAGGAAAGTTTAGGTTGTGTATCTGTTACTAAAATAAAAATTTTTTAATGCTTACAAATAACCTATAAAGACTATATAATGCATTCTGACAACTGAGCAATCACTATATAATATATAAATATAAAAAATCTCAAATAAATGTTTCAGTATATTTTTTATTTACTTACATAAGAAGTACAGAAAATATATAAAACATACCTCTGATAAAAATGTTTGGGCAGATTTCTGAGCTCCTACATGGAGCAGATATTCATATACGTAGAGTGCTAACCTGGAAAATGAATAAAACATTTACTGAGAAAAGAAATATTTAAAATTCATTCTTCAAATAATGTACATACCTTTCTCTAACAAAAATATTTTATACCCTAAGTGACATAAACTCAATCCTTCCCATACCCTCTCAAATGGGAATTTATACATATATTCATGCATAAATGGGAGTTTATACATATATGTTCACAAATAACTGAAAACTAAATAAAGTAGCACACAAGAAAAGACAAACATCTTTTCTTGGCAAGAAGTATCCGAATAAGGAGCTTGCTTTGAATCATCTCTCTTATCATTACCTCAAACCCTTTGTTATACCTAATATAATTAATAATTTATCATTAAACACTAATAATCCTCATACGCTGTTTTAAAGTATAATTATCTTTCATTAGCAAAATAAATGAATTGTTTTATTGGATCTTTCCAATAATTTTATGCCCTCCATTCTTTTTGGTTAAACAACCATATAAATTCTAGCTGTTTGCACACCCATATGTCAAGAGAAACTGATTACTACAGGTGTTAAAAGTCCATTTTAATATTTGTTTAGCAGTCTCTCCTTATTCTCTAGGTTTGATTATTTTAGTTTATAAGAATTCAAATTCATGGCAAACCACATTACATAAACGTCAAAGATATCAGATGACATTAAGCATTTGGTGCTCATAGTTTAAAGGTTCACACAAAATCACATATAAATTTGTCTCTCAAATATAGACTATTAAGTATGCAGTATGAACTTATACTACTCTCATTATCTTGTAGATTCAGAATTTTTAAGCTACACCATGTGGCTCAATTTCAGTTGAGCTGTTAACAAAATATTATTCATAAACCCAAATTAGTCTGAGGCAGTATTTTTAATGATATCTTGGACTGGTGCCCAGATAGCTCACAACAGTTCAGTTTCTACTACACTATATTTACCAATATTGAACCAGGTTTATAGTAAACAATACAATGTAACAATAACCACAATTCTGTATAGCTATACCACTTCTCCTGCCAAGAGAATTTTTGATAAAGATTGATAGCATTTGTAAAAATGAATATATTCTTCATTTTCATAAAAATACATTAAGTTTCTCCCAGGAATAGAGAAAGCCTAAATGCTCTGTCCATTTAATTCTTTTTCCCCATTCCCAAATTGCTAAAAACTTAAAAATGAGGATTATTCTATAGTTAATAAAAACCTTGAGAGAGAGTAGACATTTATTGACATTACAGATGAAAACCATTTTACTGACTATGAGTATATTTATATAATTTAGAAATATCTTCTAAGCTCTTCAAGTTGAACCATAGTTTCTAGATCAGAGCTTGTTGGGGATTGAAGCATGTCCCCCATAAAAGGCGTGTTCAGGTCCCAAGGCTGGGGGTGTAAACCCATTTGTAAATAGGACTTTTGAAGATTTTATTAAACAGCATCCAAACTAAGGGTGAACTTTAATCTAATATTGGTGAAGGCCTTATAAGCAGGAAGTTGAACATGGACAGAAGAAGCCACTGGGAACAGCCAGAAGCTGAAAGTCAATGGAACCAGGAAGAGAAAGGAGAAGACGTTGCCATGTGCATTGCCATGTGACAGAAAAACCAAGGACCGAGGATCACCAGCAGCTGGCCCAGAATGTCTTTGGGGAAAAAGCACTGCCTTGCTGATGCTTTAATTTTGGACTTCTAGCCTCAAAACTGTGAGCCAATACATTATAGTTTTTTAAGTCAACCTATTGTATGGTATTTGTTTTCACAACTAGGAAAGTACTACAGTGCTTCTCAATTCTTGTTCTATTCCAATATACCTGAGGGATATGACATGCTCCTTTCAGTAACTGGCTCACTGTGGAAGTGTGACTTATCCCCAAAGTACATCGTAATACAGTAAGGGAAGTGGAATGTCCCTATGGTTTCTAAAAACAAACAAAAAACTACAGGTAATTCTTTTCTTTTTATTTAAAGAAGCTTTAGATCACATAAGTGTTACATAAAAAATATAAGGGATTCCCATACGTCCCCCTCCCTCCCCCTCCCACACTTTCCCACAGTACATTTGTTACAATTGATGAACACATATTGAAGCATTGCCCCTAACGATGGACTACAGTTTGCATTACCGTTTATACTTTGTTACGCACAATTTTACAAGTTATGACAAAATACAAAATTCTTAAGACACATTCTCCTCAAAAACACATATCTCACAAACCCTGTCCCTCCACTGACCACTCTCAACCCTATCAGACCCATAGCTAACCATGGTAGCCGTTTTTTACTTTGAAAACGGAGAATACTTGTCAATTTTTCCTGGAAAGACTGAGAAGCCTCAAAATCACCTGCAAGTGACACTGTTGCTGTATACCCTCCTGCCTAACTAGGAAGAAATGTAGCCTCTGAAATTCCTTGTGGCTTGTAGAACCCAGGGCCTAGTGCCAAAACAGAGGCGCAGGCTAGGTAAGAGGTCCAGGCCTAAGTCAAAGGCTGATCGATAAGTATGTCCCACCCAGCTTGGGGAAGCTGCAAGTGAGAGGCAGAGAGCACAGCAGGGAGGAGAACAGACACCAGAATAGTCAAGGCCAGAGACAGCTGTTGCTGTGTATTGTTAATTAAGTCACTTCTTTGTAATCTTATACTCTCTTTTTTGTCATCTTAAAGGGGCCAACATTTTTTTCTGTTTTCCCAAATAAATAGCAAAAAATATACTTCTTTACAAGTAGAAGTAAATTCCCAATCTCTCTCCATAGGTCTAGAACAGTGATTCTAAAAAATGTCTTAGAAGAGGCTCAGAATCAACAAGGGAAACGGGTTTTCAATTACATAACTGGAGAGAGTCTGAAGTATTTTCCAAAGGGGTGTGCCGGTTCCCCTACACTCAGAATATCCACTTTTGCAGCCCACAATTACCAACAGAGTTGTTGAAGTGGGATAGGGCTGAGAAGAGCTATCTACAACACCACCTCACACATGCTCCCTTGAACCAAATTAATAGTCCCTAGGCAGTCAGGACCTGTGTTCCAAAAGGACTGGCAGGGACAATGTATGAGTCAACACTTAATGCGCCCCACTGCCAGGATGACTCCACACTACATGACCAGAAAATTTCTAATGTTTTAACTATCACCTCTGTGTGCACAGGATTACTGTTTGAAATTTCCAACAAAATGTTCCTTTCTAGCACCTTAAACTGGCCACATCCAAAGTTAAATTTACCTTCTCCATCTGTTTTCAGTAGCGGTGTTCACCTTGAATAAAACACAATTTTCCTGAGCCTTAGTTTCCTCATTTGCAATATGGGAAGAAAAAGAGCTTCCCTTGTGGTATTGGTGAAAGAATTAGAGAGCACAGTAAATGATAACAATCACAATTTTGGCTAATTCTCTCATGCCTAGTAATACACTACCAAGTCACCCACAGGATTCTAATTCCACAACCTCTCCTATACTGCCCATTCCTTTCTATTCCTTTCCTGCTCCCCAGGAACCATAAGGAGCCACAGCAACAGCAGGAGCTATTTGCTTTAGCTTCAGTTACAGACATTGCATATTTCCCATTATCTCCCAGCAGCAAGGCACTGGGACCACCAGAAATAAGACTCTCCAGGAAGTTTTCAGGGAAAAACAAATACTGCAATAAAAGATACTGTCTGAAAGCAAATGATTTCAAGGGTGACAGATTTTGCTCCTGTGCCTGGACATAAAAAATGTCCATCCTGCCAGATAAATCACAGCACGACCCCTTACCAGTGATATGAGATGACCAAACTTAAGACGATAACATTTTACTTTGACTCAATTTCTATCGTACAGTGAAAATTTTAAGATAAATATTGAATATACAAATATTTAAATGGTGCATACTCTCAAAATTAACATTTTCCTTTTCAGAAACTTTAAGAAATTTATCTACTTCTGCTAAATTAGAGAAGCTATTTAGCTAGTAGCTTATAATGAAACCTAAATACATAGAAAAAAATTAACAACCGTGGAGTAAGAGTTAGGTTGCAAAAAAGTAGACCCAGTCTTTTTAAGATTTTTTTTATGTTGAATAATGAAAACTCATATCACTGATACATGGGATCATGTATCTTTAAATTATCTTCATTTCATTCTAACTTTCAACTGGATATCAATAACTGAGCTATTTAAATCCTGGCCAACAATTCTAGAGAGCGAGCAAAGCCAGAAATGCAAAATATATCTGATGTAGCTCAAACCTTCTTTACTCCCTGGTAACTCCATGCTCTTGAGCTTCAAAAAAAAAAAGAGCAAAAGGTAGAGGCTAAAATGGAAAGAACACAGATAACAGCCAAAGCCTGAGACCACTGGGACTGCCCTCAAAACAGTAATTACATATCACCTACTCACAAAGTATTGCTAAACTCATTATCCCTCAATTAAACACACATGCACTCGCAAATGTCATAGGGGACAGAACAGAAAAATCAACCAACAATGACAAAATTCCACAATTCAATTCTATCAATCTCTAGTTCTGATAGTGTAAAATCTCCTTCAACCAGGCTTAATGAATTCAAAATCTCTAATAATTTGGATATAGACAGGTCTACAGCTTAACCTTTTAAGCTACTGAAAAAAAGAAAACAGTGGGGAGGGGTTCATACTTACTCTTCTGTTTATACACGATTTTTAACAAAAGTTGTTTTTGTTATTTAAAAGGCATTAAATTAAAAGGAAAGGAAAGATACATAAAAATCTTAAATATGACTGCCCCCTTCAAAAATCAAATAAGATTAAAAATAGGATAGACAATCAGTAGGCTGGCAAAGGCTAATATGCTGAGTATATAAAGAGCTTAAATAAAATGACCCTCCAGAATGTGAAGACCTTATTAAATAATGAGCAGGGCTGGAAGTGAAAATTCAAATAAGAAACAGTAAGCAAACCTAAGCAAAATGTTTGAATTTCTAGTGAAAGACTCTAGAAACATTAAAGTGAGCAATGCCCATAAGCGTAAAATATCAAAGTATATATTAGTATAGCTTTTCAGCAAAATAATACAGCAAGGTGAAAGGGCAGGGTGCAGAACAGCACGTATAGTATGATCCCATCTGTCCATACATACACATTCCTCCAGAGTCACTTAACGCATATACAGGCACAGGAACAAGTGTCACTCTCCATACTCCCCACTCCCCTGGAATCACGTGAGTTCAAGCATTATCTTTTATTGCAAGGTTCTTTGCCTGGGATAAGACAGCGACTTCTTTTTACTGCATATATTTTCTTCTATTTGAGTATTTCCACTGTGCTTATATTATCCATTTAAAAAAACAAAGCAAATGAGGAAATGGCAAAAAATTAAATAATAAACCTTTAATATATTGATCCAGTGATTTTTATTCTAAAATACGATTCTAAAGAATTAACCAGACCCAAACATTAATTGTATAACGATGCTTGTAGCAAAATTCTAGCAGTGAAAAACTGGCAACAAATTGTGATATACGTATGTGATGGGAAAATATATTTTTGAAGAATGTTTAATGAAATTAAGAAATGTTCATAATTCATTGTTAAAACTGAAAAGATCCAAATATATATATATATAATGTGTACAGGACTAGTATAGAAGGAAATATGAGTTACTTTTACGGGTAAAAACATTAATGATTGACAGATGAAGTTGAGGTAGTAAAGATGGGGCAGAAAAGATAAGTAGAAAAACCAGTACGGCCTAGTTGGAGTAAGGGGCAAAATCCCCATCATGTCTCAGAAGGTCTTGAGGGTAACTCTTATTTTGGCATGACACTCTACCATAATGGAAGCTTTGTGTCTCCAATCAAAGACTAAATATTGTCTCACTCATACTACATAAAAATTTAAAATTTGGCTATATGAAAATATTAAACCTCTGATCTATTTTCTGCAAACATTTTCCTAGCTTTTATTTTGTTTTATATTGTTTTGGGGGGGAGGCATTTAGATAATTTTTAACATAAAAATAATCAATATTAAAAGAAAAATACTAAGCTCTTAGAGAAAAATGGGCAGAGACAATAACACATACCACAACTAATTTTAAAATATGTGGAAAATGTGAAACCTTCTTGGTAAAAAAGAAATATATATTAAAGTAACAATGGGATATACCTTCTCATTTAAATTTATAATACATAATAAAATGGATACCAAAACCTTTTTCAAAACTAATTTGGCAATAAGAACCTAACCTAAAAAATTACCCTTAATGTAGAAAAGCTTTACACACAATGACTTTTAACCAAAAAATATAGATTACCCACATACATGCAAAAAATGAAAACAGCAAGACTTCCATTAAAAGTTTGCATTAATTTATGTTTAAAAATATAATGCAAAATTTAGACATGCTCATTCAGTAAACACATAAATGACATCTCTATCCTTAATTCTTAAACTTTTAAAGTCTAAGATAATGTCACTACCATACCACCAAATAAAATATTTCAAATTTACCTTATAAAAATGATAAATTCTAACAGAAAAAGAAACTTTAATTTTTGCCATTCATGTGAAAATAATCTATTACATGTTTGCCAATGGGTGCTATCTAATAGTAAGAGGACAAACTGACTATTTAGCTTATTAGCCATCCACAACTGAGACTGTCACTTAAGAGTTCTAATTACAGAAATTCCCAACTATCCACATAAAAGAAGAGATTTTAGAGTCTGGAAAAGGAATAAAGACCTTACTTCACTCAATTTTTTCTATAATTTAGCTATCTAATTTGAGATTAAATTTCTTCCTCTTGAAAGAAATGGTCTGAAATAAGAAACTATGGGGAAGATATAAAAATGGGAGTTTCTAAGACAGTATTGTTAATTTGAAAACAAGCCTCACATAAATAAAAGGTGAATACTACCTAGAGCTGAGAGCTAATTCCTAACTCTCTCTTTCTGCATACATATATATGTACATCAATATGTATGCATGTATACATCTATATAAAACAAATCATTTCAAAAGGCAAATCTTAAAGACTAGTTAAAGTAGACATGACTGTTTATATCATAGGAAGGATGTTTTAACCTTGTGAACAAGATTCATCAAGAGTGTGCCATTTATGGATAAGATTTAATTATCCTCACAATATTCCTATGAGGTATCCAGAGATAAGAACTATGTGTAAATATCATTATGCAAGTACCTATAAAATAAAAAGTCCAACTACCAATAAACGGCCATATCTGTCAACCTGACCATAATATCCTATATTTACTTTTCACTTAGGTCTATTTACGACCTATTGAAGAACATGTCTTTTGCAAGCTATCCTTTTAATACTGCAAAAGGATGTAGAGTTGAAACTGAAAAGCAAGAGAGAGTAACCATTTCATATGGGAAAACACATGCCATCCAAAACTTTATTCAAAAAATATGATAAATTATTTGTGAAGCACTTTGCCATCTTCTTACATTTAGTGAGGAAAAAATAAAAATGGAATTTAGTAAAAGTAGAGCCTTCAAATTAATGGATCCTGTAGTGGTTTGAAGCTCCATCTATCCCAGAAAAAACATGTTCTTAAATCTAATCCATTACCATGTATGCTTCAATTAAAGTGTGACCCACCTCATTCAGGATGGGCCTTAATCCTCTTACTGTTTTTATAAACAGAATGCATACAAAGAGAGGAAAGAAAGCTAGGGGAGCAAGAAGCTGAAATCAACGAAACCCAGAAGAGAAGGGAGAGACCAGCAGACACCACCATGTGCCTTGCCACCTGAAGGAGGAGCCAAGGATCGCTGGTAGCTGGTGTTTGGGAAGAAAGCATCACCTTGATGATGCCTTGATTTGGACATTTTCCTGGCTTCAAAACTGTAAGCTTGTAAATTAATAAATCCCCATTGTTTAAGCCAAAACCATTTCATGGTATCTGCTTTGAGCAGCCTAGGAAACTAAAACAGATTCCTGTTTGGAATTCTAAAATTATTTTGGTCAATTAAAGATCTCTCCCGAATAACGAAACAGTTTTTAGACTAAGAGAGATATATACGTGCAAAGGTGGAGGAAAGACAGGGTAAGATAACAGCCTAAAAAAAAAAAAAAAAAAACAGTTGTTCCTAATTTCAATCTTCAAATTAAACTACTATAATGCACTTTACATAACCTACCTTTGGAAAATATTCAGAAGCATTTTATGCACAATCTAAAACCAGTTTCTACCTTAAAGAGCAAAAACCATATGCTATAGAAAGGTATATATATAATCACTGGAATGAAATACAATTTTCTGTTCAATAAGCTTTGACACTGCCCAACCCAAGGTGTACTTTAATTCTTTAGTAGTAAATAGTTTTTGTAGTGGAATGAACACAGAGTGAAAAAAGTAATGAGCTAGACTCAAGTCCTAGTATAAGCACTTACTAGATATGTGCCAATGGACAACGATCTAAAACCTGCTGAATTTCAGTTTAAAATGGGAGAAAATATTATTTACCTGGCATATCTCCTTTGTAGGCCTGTAAGAATGAATATAGATAAGATATAGAAAATGCTTTAAATGTTAAAGCACAATATTGGTTCTCTCTTCCAAAGGTTACTCCCACAGGTCAAATCTGGTTATGTCACTTCCTCACTGAAACTCTGAAGAATTCTCTTCGGACCTCAGAATCATGTACCAGCTCCTCAGCTCAAGATTGCTGGGCCCTACAAAATCAGGCCCCTGTTTATCTCTGCAGCTTCATTTCTCATAACATCCTCATACTCTCTCTGTCCCTGTTTTAATGAACTATCAGCAACTTCTCAAGGACTCCTGCCTCTGGGCCTTTGGACTTGCTGCTAAGGTTTCCTGTGGCAAACTCTTTTATCTTCCAGGAGACAGTCCAGAAACCATCTTTTCCCTGGCCCTACCCCAACTCCAACTCTGCTTACTCTTCATGCAGAACTGATCACTACACATTATAAATACTTTTTAATTTTGTCATTCTCCAATATTCGACTTTATATTGCCTAAGAGCAAGAGCTGTGTCTCATTAATGGCCTCTTATTGGACAGAAATATTTCATCTAAACACATATTTTTTCCCTTCTCTCCCAAATCAGAGTTTAATTAGACTCTACCTTATTCCCATTTTAGGGAACTA
>PVKH010043306.1:0-10791 GCA_004027955.1 Chaetophractus vellerosus | reverse complement strand
TGCTGATAAATAGAAGAAACCAAATGAATTACAAAACCCATTTCTTAAAGCATCAAATAGTTGTGGAAGTAACAAGGACTAGATGGACTATTATTCAAGCAAGGGGAGGTTTAGAGATGCACTAACCATCAATAGCTGGTGTGTTTTGTTTGGTTTTGTCCTTGCTGCGTTTGCTGCTCCTGGACATGGGCTCAGGTTTAGGGTGTGGTCCAGGTTGAGGGTTGTCATGGGGGAATGAGAAACATTAATGCTTTTTCAATGGTCATGTGGGGCTGCAGAGACAAAACCTGCAGTTTTGAGCAACCTCAAACTACATGGCTCTGGAAGAAGGATGCTGCTGGGGAACAAAGAAATCAGCAGACAGTTTGGGAGTTCTTTAAAGATGGAGTAACGAAACTGGAGATTGAGGAACCTTAAACAAAGGTCTCCCCCTAAAGACATATGCCAAATTTTGACGCTATATGAAGTGGCAGCCCAGAGCTAAATTGAAAATCGCTGAAGGTCAGAACTGAATCTCCCAGTTTTAAGACTGAGGAGACAAACACCTGTTAGGCTCTCAATTGAAAGCCCACTGGAGGACCAAACTCTAATAAGGGTGAACCAGATTAAGACTGAACCTTACCAGGACTGCAACCCAGCTCAATCCCTGACTGAACTGAACTGTTCAGCTCCAACTCTAACAGAGGAAATGAGAAACCTGCTCTGGTGGAAGAAAATATTATATGGAACAACTATGATTCTTTTATATGATGTCTGTTACACAAGAAAATGTTTTCTAGACATGAGAAGAGACAAAAACCATATAACTGATAATCAAGAGGAAAAACAGACAATAGAAGCAGATCCACAGATGATCCACGTATAGGAGCTAGCAGGTAAGGACTACAAAATAAAATAATGGAGGAAAAGATGGACAAAGTAAATGAAAGGATGAAGAATTTCACCACAGAAGTAAACTATAATCTCTAAAAAATAATCAAATGGAATTCAAGACCTTAAAAACTCAGAATCTATAATTAAGAACTCGGGGGGGGGGTGAGCAGGTGTAGCGCAGTGGTCAAGCATGGCAAAAAAACACCTGAAAAAAATGTTCAACATCACTAGTAATTAGGGAAATGCAAATCAAAGCTACAATGAGATATCATTCCACAGCTACTAGAATGTCCACTATTAAAGAGAAAACTATTAAAAAGAGAAAAGTGTTGGAATGGATGTGGAGATAGGAATTCCTATTCACAGTTGGCGGGACTGTAGAAAGGTAGAGCCACTGTGGAGGACTATTTGGTAGTTCCTAAGGAAGTTGAATATAGATTTGCCACATGACCAGCTATATTGCTACCAGGTATATACCCAGAAGAACTGAGAACAGTGAAACAGACAGACATCTGCATACCAACGTTCACGTGACATTATTCACAACTGCCACAAACAACCCAGTTGTCCATCAACCAATGAATGGATAAACAAACTGTGGCGTATACACATGATGGAATAGTATTCAGCTGTATGAAAAAATGAAGTTGTGAAGCATAGGACAACATGGATGAACCTGGAGGACACTATATTGAATGAAGCAAGCCAGATAAAAAAGGACAAATACTGTATGATTGTGCTATTATGAAATAAATGTATTGTGTAAACTCATGGAGTTAATAACTAGAGCACAGATCACCAGAATATAGAATGAGGTTAGAGAATGGAAAGCTGAGGGTTCATGTGTACAGAACAGAAAAGGTAAAAGCCCATCACAGTGTTTGTAACCAGCAATGCTATTGTATGGGTACAACAGTGGTTAAAGGGAAAGTCTAAGGTCATGTATATTACTAGAAGGAAAGTTTAAAAATTGTAACATGGGACTGTATAGCATAGTGAAACCTCATGTGACACATGAATATGGCTAATATTGCATATATGAGACTGTTCTTTGAAAATGAACAAATGTTAGTTACAAGTTGTTAATATCAGGGGAGGAAAACCCTCAACACTGTGCTAAGTGAAAGAAACCAGACACAAAGTACTACATATTGTATGATTCCATTTATATAAAATGTAAATATAAATGAATTTATAAAGATGGCATAAGATTAGTGGTTATGTAGGGCTAGGGAAGGATAGAAGGATTAAGAGGTGACTGCTAAGGGGTGTGGAGTTTTTCTTTTTGGAGTAATGAAATCTTTCTAAAAGTTTTTTGTGGTAACGAATGTACAACACTAATTATACTAAAAGTCACTGAGTGTACACTTAAGATGGACTGTACGGCATGTGAATATACCTCAATAAAACTGCTTTAAAAAATAAAAAAAAAAATAGAAAACAACCAACAAATTAGGAAAAACAAACAAAAAACCTACAATGAGATCATTTCACACCTACTAGAATGACCACTATTAACAAAACAAAACTACAAGGTTTGTGACAACTCTGCATCGGTTGGTCTATCAGCACCATTTTCCCAACAGCATTCACTTTGTGTTTCCGTGTCTCATTTTAATACATATACACAGGTTTTTTAGACATAAGGCTATTGCACACTCCATAGACAATAGTATGGTTTAAACATAACATTATGTGCACTGAGAAACCAAAAAAGTCATGTGACTCGCTTTATTGCAATATTTACTTTATTGCGGTGGTCTGGAACTGCAGTATCTCCAAGGTATGCCTGTACAAAGAAAAGCACACAGACACATCATAGTCAAAGTGCTGAAAACACAGACACATCATAGTCAAAGTGCTGAAAACCAAAGATAAAAGCAGGGGAGCAATAAGACTGACAGCTGACTTCTCAGCAAAAATGACGAAATCCAGAAAACCACAGAATGACATCATTAAAGTACTAAAAGAAAATAACTACCAAGCTTGCATTTTATATGCAACAAAAATATCTTTCAAAAATGAAAGTAGGGTGATGACTGTACAACCCTGATGAAAAGTAAGCACCACTAAGTGTACACTTTGGATAGAATGTATAAGGCATGGGACTGTATAACATAGTGAACCATATGTGGAAGATGGACTGTGGTTAACAGTACAAATATGAATGTTCTCTCACGAACTATAACAAATATACGATACTAATACATAGTGTTATATGATAATAGGGTATATGGAAAATATATACCAAGTGTAAGCTATGGACCAAAGTTAATGGTAATAATCCGATCACGTTCTTTTATAATCTGTAACAAATGTTCCACAACAATGTAAAGTGTTGGTGGAGGGGTGATGTATGAGTATTTTGCACATCCTGCCTGATTGTTTTGTAAACTCACAACTTCTCTAATAAATTTTTTTTAAAAAGTTAAAAAAAGAAAGTAAAATAATGATGTTTTCAAACAAAAACAGGGAATTTGTTGCTATCAGACATACACTAAAAGAAAAATTAAAGGGAGAAAACGAACTCAGAAAGAAGCACAGAAATGTACGAAAGAATGAAGTACAATGGAATAGGTCAACATCAAAGAATATTAACCATACAAAACAATAATTGGCATGCCCTTTGTAATTTAAATAGTATGAAACTAAAATGTAAGACCATAATAATGTACAAAAGGCAAGGAAGGAGGTAAAAGGAATTAAGATTTCAGTATTAGGAGGTGGTAAATAATTTGTATTATACTGTAACATGTCATGAATGCATGTTGAAAATCTATAGGGAAGGCTCTAAAAGAATACACAAAAGAATGCATACCTAACAAGTTAGTATCGCAGCAAAAATGGGATATTCTTGATTAATCTCAAAGACTTGTAAAATGGGAGAAAAAAATAAGCAAAGTAGTTGGGTCAAATAGAAAACAAATAAGATGGCAGACAGAAGCCCCACTATAACTACTGACATTTTGGACTGGATAATTATTTGTTGTGGGGAGCCGACCTGTATATTGCAGCATATTTAGCAGCATTTCTAGCCTCTACCTACTAGATGCCAGTGGCAATCCCTCAGGTGTGACAAACAAAAATGTCTCCAAACATTGCCAAAAATTCCATGGGGAGAGAGGGGGCAAAACTGCCCCTGAAAGAGAATCACTGGCATAGATTCAACATAATCCCAATCAGAATCCCAGCAGGACTTTTGTGAAAATTACCAAATTGATTCTAAAATTTATGTGGGAATGCAAAGGATCTAGAATATCCAAGACAATTGTGAAGAAAAATGAAATTAGAGAACTTAAAACTATCTGACGTCAAGATTTGCTGTGCAATAATTAAAGAGAGTATGGAAATTGGCATAAAGACAGACAAATTGATGGAACAAAACAGAGTTCAGTAATAGCCCCACACATTATAGAGTCCAGAAACAGACCCACACATCTGATAAAGGTAACACTGCAGTGAAGTGAGGGAAAGGATGGTCTTTTCAATTAAAGGTGCTAGGTCACTTGGCTATCCATGTGAAAAAAAAATTATATATCTTGATTCCATCTCACACCAAAAACCAATTCCTGATAAGCTGCAGATTTAAATGTGAAATGTTAAAAAATAAAGTTTTCCAGAAAGTACTCAATACATACCTACAGTAGATGGGTAAATAAATTATGGAAAATTCCCAAATGAAATACTTTACAGATGAAGATTTACCACAATCAAGATATTCAAAAGAATTGGCTATTGGCTCAGAAATACATAAACCAACTTTCCGCAAGGAAGACAGTATAACACATTGCTATTTTGACATGACCATAAAAGGCAATCATATATAGCTTTATGGGATGGCCATGAAATCACATTTGTGTGACAAAATGTCAATTACAGAATGAATTGTTTATAGAGATTTAGAGCTTTAGAAGTCCTAGATTTCTATTCCTATAAAATGCAACTCTCATTATTTAAAGTGGCACTGCAAAGTTTGATGTTTACACAACTGAGAGCAACAGGAGCTTTCTGGACCAGAAAGTGATATGGGATGAGGCATTCAGAACAAGCTCACTGTCTGGGTGAGTGGAGAAAAACACCCTGAGTTCAACTGTGGCAGACAGTGACTGAATAAGCATGAATAAACAAACACATGAATAGTTTTTGACTGCTAATGGCCAGCTAAACCTTTCCTGGTTCAGTGTACTCCCACTGTGGTCTGGAAAGGTGGGGGAAGAGATCTGAAATTGGAGTGCATGAGTGAGCTCAACCCTCTGGCAACACCCCCCACCCCAACCCCAATCTCAGTCGGTTCTGTCACAGGGGTGAGCTATGTAAGATCATTGGGCCATGGCTCATAGATGGTAAAGACAATCTATACATGATAAGGTATGTTACACTTAAAGACACTTAAAAGGATAAGATGGTAGGTCACAAAGTACTTCATGTATTATATAATAAAAACATGAAAAAGGGAAAAAAGTGTAAAAGCAATTTGGAAAAAGAATGAACACTAACAGGGGCGTGCTCATGGAAGGAAAAGGAGGTGCGGTAGGGTGAGGGGACCACGCACTTGGGGCTGAGTAGGAAGGCTGCTCAAGGTAAAAGTCTGGTCACAAGTAAAAGCCAGAAGGAAGAAAAGTCATAGCCCCTATTAAAGGCAGAGACAAGATACAGTTGTCATCATGGCAAGTGAATCAGCTGTTCTGGCCATAGCACACCCATTCTGATGAAACCACTTACTTGGGGCCTTTGCACTTGCTGTTCCCCCATGGATGCTCATGGTTTACTCCATCACTCCATCATATCCTACAGGCCTTTACTCAAACGTGAATTCTCAGTGAAACCTTCTCTGATCACCCCTATTTAAAACTGCAGGCCATCCTCACTCCTCTCCTACCTGGTACTCCCTATCTCCTTTCCCTGCCTTTTAAATTGTCCTCCATAGCACTTAGTACCATCCAGCAAACCAGATAACTACCTATTTATTTGTTTATTGCCTCTCTCCCCTGACTAGAATACAAGCTCTAAGAAGGCAGGAATTTTTGAATGGTTTGTTTATTGCTTTTGGCACAAAGCAGTAGTCAATAAATACTCACTGATTCAATCATCATAGCCCAAGGTCTGGTTCTCTCACTGGTAGAGTTCTGATATCAGGTACCCTGGAGCTGGATTCTGGACAAAGCTGCCTAACTCTTCTTCCCTTGGGGTGGGTTATTCCTACAGATAGTTGATCTCATCCTATTATGGGAGGATCTTACTAGATTCAATCTCAGGCAACAATCATAGTTCCAGATTTTGGCTGCACTCCAGCCCTCTTTTAGGCTATCTTTCCAGGACAGGGACAGAATAAGCATGAGAATAGGAATCTGACAATTTGGGCTCCAGTCCTGGCTGGCTGTGTGATTTTCAAGAAGTTTAGTTCCTTCAACATGAAATAAACTTGATAGATAAGATGATGTCCAAAACATCTAACTTTGAACAATCAACATAAGGATAGGAGGGGCTGGCTGTATAGCCCAGTGGATAAGGGCACTGGTATACCACATGGGAGTCCCCGGGTTCGGTCCCGGGGACCTCTCCGAGCGGGCAGATGGCCTTGAGAAAGGCAAGCTGCCATGGGCAAGGCAAAAAGCCGCCACGGGCAGGGCAGAGCCGCCACAGGCATGGCAAGTCACCTGTGAAACACAGAGCTGTGCTGCCCGCAAAACATGGAGTGGAGCCGCCCGTGAAACAGAATGGAGCCACCCACGAGCGGGGCGAGCCGCCTGTGCAGAGGGCCAACTCGGTGCGTTGCCGCAAAGACGGGGGGAGACAAGCAGCAGACATAGAAGAACACAGAAGAATGGACACACAGCAAGAGCAAGCAGAAGGGGGTGGGTATAAAAACAAACAAACAAAAAAAAAAACATAAGGATAGGAAGACTGGGCTTAGTTACCCAAAAGAGGAGTTTAGACATAAGAACTGTCAATATAAGTTCTTTAATAGAAAGAAGAGAATTAACATTTGTTAGAAAAACCTACCATATGCCAGGCCATTTGCTAGGTATTTTGTGTACATAAACTTCTCATCTGCAGCTAAGTACCCCAAGGCTCAGAGAGGTTAAATGATGCCCAAGGCCAGAGTAAGCAGGTGTCAGACATGGGTGGGATTCATCTCTAGCCTGCCTGACTCCAAAGGTTGTATGTATTTTTTCTACTATATCAGAGGTTCCCAAGAGATCTACTGAATCAGAATTTATATTAGAGGGCAGGTATGATTGAGAATCTACAATTTTAAGGTGTCCAAGGTCAGTCTGATAACCAGCCAGGCTTGGGAATCCTGCACTACATACATTCTAACTATACCTTCCCTTTCAAAAAACAAGTCATACGATGAAAAAGGTACTTGTTCAATAATCCATCTGGCATTAGTGTTCAGAGTGAGCTGGAGGACTACTGTCTTTGGTTAATTTATTGGTTTATTTGTCTTTTCTCCCCACCCAAATGTTATCTTTTAGTGCTGCAGCTTTACTTGTGGTTTCCCCAGCATGTGGTATGGTATCTGTCAAACATTTCCCAGTCACTAAGTTTGTTTAATAAATGAGTAAAAACTGAATAAACATTAAACCATCAGCATACCATGAAGTTTGTTGCTTCTTACTCAACCATTCCTTCTCCTTAAGTATATACCATGAGCCACACACTGCACTAAATTCTTGAAGGAGGAGGAGAGATACAAAGTTAACCAGAGGATCTAGCCGTAAAATGGGGAGGGCATTGCAGAAGAGTAAATACACATGATAGAACGTGGCGTAGGGAAATCAATGAGACATTTCAGTCCTTCCAATCCCATTGCCTCTTCTCTATCTCATGACAATTAAATTACTCTAGGCTCACATCCTACTTTGTTTACAATTCTTCTCTACAGAACTTGTCCCTTGTATTATATTATGTGCCTGTCCCTTGACTAGACCAGACATTTTTTTGGAGGCAGTATATTCTAGAACAGTGGTTCTTAACCAACGGTGTACATTAGAATACATGGGCTAGGGCCCCCCAAAACTATGTCCTGGCACTGGAAATTGTGATAAGCTCTCCAGGTGATTTAGCTATTTATGCACATTAAAAAAAAGTAAACAGCTCCCACCCTGATAAAGATGACAGTGAGATGCTTCAGGGCTCTGTCCCATCCCACCCCCCCCACCCCCTGCCCACACAGAAGCTTTGAACAAGCAAGAACAGGCAGAAAAAAATCTTTTTCAGGACTTTCTCAGGGCTTTGGAAAACAGTTAAAGGACTGTAGTAACAGGGTAAGTGCCAAACAAGAAAAAGGCTTCTTTTGGCACCCTGGCTAGCCCCGTCTCCACCCCTCAATGGCTGGGTGAGGAGCTAGCCCATGTTCCCAGTATGGATCCCTGGTCTCAGTTCCAGAGGGAGCAGAGAAATCCATGTGCACATACCGGGAACATGTATGTCTGGTCCAATCTATCTTGTGGTGACCTGAGGGACCTTGCCCTGCCTGTACAAGGTAGCACAGCAAGCTCTCCTACAGAACACTGTGGGAGAACAGTCAAGTCCTGCTGCCTGGGGCAAGGGCCTGCTGGCTGTAGGACATACACTGCAGTGCCCAGGACCTTGAAGAAACTGTTTCCTAGGTAAGAGGGGGCATTCAGAACCGTGTAAATGGGGAACTTCCTAGGGCCACATGTTCATACCCAAGACAAGATGCACGCACAGAAGGATCAGGGAGGCCCCTACATGTTGGTCTGGAGCTATTCTCATACAACCCATTGTATGGATAAGCCACGAAGGAGAGGACTTGCACAGGTCAATCTACAAAGACTGGGAAAGATGTTTTCTTCCCTTCTTTTCTTCCTTCCTTCTCCTTCTTCTCTTTAAAAATAGCTCTTGGCACTAAAGGAAAACTCAGTTATAACACTAGGTGGCTATAAACCTAGGAACAGAATCTAAATTTCAGCAATAACACATTAAATTATCAAAACGTTCAGATTTCAACAAAAGGTTGCAAAACATACAAAGAAACAGAAGTGATAGCCAGGCAAAGAAGAAGATTAAGGCATTAGAAACCAACAAGGCAGACCAGACCTGGGACATAGGAGACAGAAGACTTTTTGCTTCCAGAGCTAAGGGAAAATGTGGACAAATACTAAGGGAAGCCAGGAAAACAATAGATGAACACAGAGTATCAATGGAGAGATGAAATTATGAAAAAGAATCAAATAGGACTGATAGCAAAATAACAAATTAAAAGTCCCCTAGAGGGGTTCAAAACAGATTGAAGCTGGCAGAAGAAAGACTCAGTGAACTTAAAGATAAGACAATTGAAATCATTCAGTCTAAGGTTGAAAAAGAAGAAAAAAAATGAAGAATGAAAAAAAAGAATGAAGAAAAAAATAAAGTAGATGAACAGATAGAATGATATGGCAAATGTGACAAAAAGTTAAAATTGGAGATCTGGGTATTTGGGGGGGGTGGGGTGTAGGGGTATGTTGGAATTTTCTGTATGGGGTTTATATTATTTTTCTAACTGTTCTATAAGTTTGACAATATTTCAAAATAAAGTTAAAATAAACTGAGGACTTCCGCTTTTGGGAAGATGGAGTAGACATATTCCCCTATTCCTCCCACTAAGTATAACTAAAAAACCTGAACATTACATATGAAACAATCATAAAAAGACTGAAAGGTGGAGATGAATGCAGGCTGTAGGGACCTCAGAACCTGAGGAACAACACAGTGGTGAGTTCCCCAGGTTTTATTTGCCTCATATATCACAGATTCAGAGCTGAAGAAGTTGGCAACCAGACTAAAAGCCCCAACAAAAGCTTGCTCTAACGTGCACCAAGAAAGGGGCAGCCTAGTTAGATATAAGACTTTTGGACAATAACTGCTATACTCAAGTCAAATATCAAAAAACAACAACAACGGTGGACTCACTCCAAACTGCATCAGCAAAGGATGAGTGGAGAGCCTAGACTTCTACCCTCCCAAAGCTATAACGTGATGCTCCAACACCCCCACTGGGGTGGTGGCCGAGAAGGCCAAACAGGGATCAAGGACTTTCATACCCACCAGCTTCCGCCACTGCAGCGTTAGTGGAGACAACATTGTGAGCCAGAACTTCTGCCTCTGACCAGCAGTAACAAGGAACACCACCCCCACCCCCACCCCACTGAATGTCAATGGATGCCAAGTGGGTGACCTGGACTTCTATCTCCACCTGGCAGCGAAGAGCTATTGCCCTCTTTATTCCCCTGCAACAGCAGTGTAAAAAAACCCCCAGCTAAAACAGAAAACTTAAGTAAGACCCAGAATCTCAAAACATAATACAAAAATGTCCAAGTTTCAATAAATAAAATCACTCACCAGAACCAGAACCAGGAAGATCTCAAATTGAATGAAAAAGACAATGAACAGACATCAACACCGAGACCACAGATATGACAGAATTATTAAAGCGGCTGTGATAAAAATGCTTCTGTCAGCAACTATGAACATGCTTGAAACAAACGAAAATATAGAAAGGCTCAGCAAAGAAACACAGCAAAATGGAGGAAATAATCTGACCTGGAAGACAGAATACTAGCAATTGCACAATCTGAACAACAAAGAGAAAATACACTGGGGAAAAGAAAGATCCTTCAGGGACCTGTGGGACTCTGATTATGTTAGAATAGAAATTCTAACAGTCCTGGAAGGAGAGGAGAAAGAGAGTTGGGCTGGAAAAGTACTCATAATGGCTAAAAAGTTCCAAATTTGTTAAGAACCCCAAAGAAATGTACACCGAGACACATCATAATTAAATTCATAAATAACTAAAGGCAACGAAAAAAATCTTGAAAGGAGCCAGAGAAAAATAACAATTAGAACCAGTAGATTTGTCCTAAGAAACCATGAAGGGCAGAACAAAGTGGCAAAATATTTTTCAGGTGCTTG
>PVKH010043305.1:0-10730 GCA_004027955.1 Chaetophractus vellerosus | reverse complement strand
TAGTCCAATGAAATGGGCCTGTGGATACTGTCAAAATCACAACCATTCCTTATTCCTTAACATTTAGTCCTTATTCCCTACTCCACCTGACCAGTGATTGTTCTAGGAATAGGTTCATGACCTGAACATTGCCAGTTAGTCTTTGGACTTTTTCTGAATGGAGCTGTGGGAAAGAACTCATTTTTTCCTTGTACATTACAGCACTCTAAGAATGTGAACTGCAAAGTCTCATCTTACCCATTTTATGGAGAAAATCCATAGCTGATCTATATAAGAGAGGCAGGAGGAGAAAGGCAGAGGAGTAGAGTCATTTCTAAATTTTGATTATATGGCAGATCTTATTTTTCTGAGATGGTCACAACATTTTCTCCCTTTCTACTTGGTCTTACTACAATGTGGCATTAACAATTCTCCTGTCAAGAGTATATGTTTCCTTCCTTTGAAACCGGTAATGTGACTATTATGACTTCCAATACTAGTACATAAGAAGCAATGCAACTTTCACATAGTACTCTTGGTATACCTGTTCTTGGAATCTACTCACTACTCCATGAAGAAGGTGAAGTGGGCTGTGGAAAGTCCCATGTGGAAAGGTATAGCAGTTTCCCAGCCCTCAGGCCCAGTTGAGTTCCAGGTGACAGAAGCACTAATTTTCCAGCTATGTGAATGAGCCACCTTGTTTGGAAGTAAATCCTGTAGGCCCAAGTTGAGCTGCCCCAGCTGATGCTGCAAAGATAAGCATTCTCTCCCTATTCCTTCCCAAATTGCAGATGTTAGCAAAATTAATGCTTTGGGATAGTTTATTATGCAGGAATATAACTATCAAATGTTATGAGAGCCAATATATTTCTTTTTTTCTAAACTAGAACAAATAGGGCTTCTGCATTTGCAACCAAAAGAGACCTGATCAGTACAAATGATTTTTTATAGATTTTCCTATTTTTTAAGTTGGTTTTCACTATTTAATATTAAAAAGTAGAGAAGACAGGAGCAAGGAAACATTTCTTTTGCTATCATGTAATCATTTTTACCATCTGCCCAGTCCAGACTTGTTTAGGATATATAATGATTAATTTATTAATAGCCTTTCTTTGCATATGAATGTCAATTCCACTTTATTTTTAAATAATGTGAAGCAGATAACCACAATTAACAGGGTAATTAGATTTATTTTCTTATTGAGTAATTTCCTTGATTGTTTTTGAAAATTGCAACTAAAATTGTGATGAGAAATATTAGCTGATAAAGGTGAGTAATGGAAAAGTTTCCTATATCATTGTCCAATTAACATTTTCCATCAATCTAAATGATCTTTGTGGGGGTCGGTCATATAGCCCAGTGGATAGGGTGCCGGTATACCACATGGGAGGCCCCGGGTTCGGTTCCCAGGGACCTCTCCTAGCAGGCAGACCGCCTTGAGAAGGGCAAGCCACCATGGGCGGGCAGAGCCGCCGTGGGCAGGGCAAAAAGCTGCCACGGACAAGGCAAAGCCGCCACGGGCAGGGCAGATTGCCCACGAATAGAGCGCAGCCAGCCACCCACGAACTGAAGCAGAGCTGGCCGTGAATGGAAGCAGAAGCTGCCCACAAGTGGGGCAAAGCCGCCTGCGCGGTGACCGGTCTCGGCGTGTCGCCGCAACGGGGGAAGACAAAGCGAACAGAGAGGAACACAAGAATGGACACACAGCAAGAGCAAGCAGAAAGGGGGGTGGGGGGAATGTAATAAATAAAAAATAAATCTTTGAAAAATAAAATAAAATAAAATAAAATGATCTTTGTGAATCCTTAAGACTCTGACAAAAATCATCCTCAAGTATTTTGTTTAAGGGAATGAGGCCATGACTCTTCCTTACATGATCAACTGGTGATATGGAGAACTTTTTTAAAGAAATGGGACCTCATTTGTGTTGAGCTTGATAGTGGGGTGATTCTCCTAACTTTTTCCAAAGTGAAAAAAATTGCTCTCTAGACAGAAATACATATTTTTTCAATATATTGTTAAGTATTAATATTTTCCAGGTATTTTGTATATTATCCAATTATATTAAATTATTATTTGATTCAAATAGATAATTTCTATAAACTTTTCTGTTTCTATGACTTGAATTTGATTTTTTATTTTTCACAGAAACCATATCTGCTCCTAGATTGAGTTTTCAAGATGATCATCATTCAGAGCCTTAGAGATATTGGTGGTTTGTAGAAGTTAGGCCTTTCTGAAAATATTGCTCTGATTTCTAAGTTTAAAAAAGAAGCCCTAATAGTAAAAGTTATGTGGCCTCAAAAGTGGCTTTGGAGTACATCGTTCACCCTAAAATACTGTGGTTGAGAGTAAAATTGGTGGGGATAATTTTTCTTCACTCCATATAGAAGCCTGTTCCATAACCATGGAAATATCAGTCAGAGCTTCCATTCTTCTGGCATTTGTCTCTGAAGGGAAGGAATACCAATAGAAGATCATTATCACATGGATCTTTGCCAATCACAGGCCTTCAAAGGCTACCAGGTCATTTTCAATCCCAGCCTTCTCTTCACCGTCTTTCCTCCTTGAATATTGGCCAATTACTTCCTGACTCAAAACTTAGCTTTTGATCTGTGATGGGTCTGAACTTACTTTGTGGTTAATACATTCTCAAATTAGTCATCTGTGAATATTTTAATAGCCTTGAGCACTGCTAATACTTGTGCTCCTTCTCATTTCTTCCACTCAGGTCAGACTAGAGGCTTCCCAACACTCTCAGTTCATTGGTTTAGAAGCCCTTGAGATGCATTAAAAAACTAATGACCCATAAAAAAAGTCAGGCTTGATATTTTTAACCCTCCATAGCTTTCTTTGTATGTATAGAGTTACTAACTATAGAGTGTCCATTTTCAAATTATGCATCTGTAGGTTCCTAGGGAAAATTAATAGTCTACAATATGAAGTTGATTTAAAACTTGGATATGAAAAGTCTCTGTGGTGTTGTTACATTTTTTTTTTGCAGTAGAGTGAATAACGTTAATATGTCTAATTAATATCTAAAGAGATTTTGTCCCATTTCATCAATTACAAAAAATATCGTTAATATTTTTTCAGGATACATTGCATTTGTATAGGGCTTCATTATAGAATCATTATTTTACTTTTCCAGGAGGAGATGTGAATGTGAAAGAACCACCAAATAGTTCCACTGTCTCTCCAGACATCGAGGAGACTTCACTGATTAATCTCTACCAATTCTTTTAACAAATAAATCAAAGAGGCACTCTAAAGTGCTGCATAATTTTTATCATTTCTACTAGATTTATAACTCACCTCAGTTTTTATGGAAATAAAATGAATTTATTAAAAATCAGAACATTAAACACAACCCACATGCAAACACAGCCTTTGTAGGACCCAGAAAATAAATATATTGTATAGGACTAAAATTACTTGGCAAATACAAACAAAAATGGAAATAATTTTTGTAAAAAATATAAAGTTTCTATATAACATTTTTTGGTTTCTTTTTTTTTTTAATTAAAATCTTGGTTAGTGTTTGCTAATTATGGATGGGAGAGATGTTGTAATACAGTGCTCTCAAAGGTAGTGATCAAAGTCTTTCATTCAGCTTTTTGTGACAATTAAGCCACTTATTTGGTGGAGGCAATCATTAGTGTCTTAATGTGAAACAAAAGCTTTGGGACAAGAACTTCTGGTTGAAGATCAATATGAAAGATATCATTTCAGTTACAGCCTTAATAATTGTAACCATAGGGAGCCTGGCAGAGCTGGTTTTATGAATTAATATAATATAGAATCCACCAGGTACAAATGGAGAGTACAAATAAAGGATAAATGTGAGTAGTAACTACACTGGGAATATTTAGGTAAGAGGGAATTGTTTGATAAATGCAGAGTTGACTCAAAGTGGGCTCTAGTACAGTCACCACAAACATATCTTCCAAAAAGGGAATGCACATCTAAGGGCCAAACTGGGAAGGGAATTCAACCAAGGAAAATAAAATTGGAAAAGACTCCTTGAAAAGCGATTAATTTTACACATTCCATTATCTTATAATGTTCCTTGTGGGATTTTTTCTTTAAGAGAGTAAAATCAAACATATGTTGACATTTTCATGTGATTTGCTGCTGAGGTACAATTGTACTCTTGGATAGAATTTACAAACAACTTGGTCCAGAAACTGTTATCAATTTACCAAAGAAATAATATGCCATTAACCTTTTCTGATTAATAGAGCTTATCATTTTATCCCAGGGCAAACTGTAAATGAAAAATAAAGTTCAAAAATATCCACTCAATTTACTCAAAATAAAATTAGAGTAATTGTTTGTGGATTATCTTTATTATCTACATGTAGTTTACTTCTTCATCTTTACCTTGATGTTTGCCCTTTGATTCTATCTTTGAACATTTATTTTGCATGTTATCATTTTCCAGACATGTAGACTTTTTCCTATTTCTTGTGATGTTGCAATGAGATAGTGACTCTCTTGAACCAAAATCTGATACCTTTTATATGAAAGTAAAGAATAAAAAATATTCTTTTTTTAGTTTTCCTCTACTAAGAGAGGAAAATTAAAATTTAAAATATACAGCAATCAATATTACTTAGATTTTTATCAAAGCATACATTCAAATGTGATGGATAAATATGAGTTATTTATCCATGTAATTTTTTTAAAGATTTATTTTTTATTTATTATATATCCCCCCCTTTCTGCTTGTTCTTGCTGTGTTCATTTTTGCGTTCTTCTGTGTCTGCTTGTCTCCCTCCGCTGCGGCGACCCGCCGAGTCAGCTCACCGCGCAGCGACCTGCCTGCTCGGGGTGGCTTGCCCTGTCCACGGTGGCTTGTCCTACCCGCTGCGGCTTGCCTTCTTGAAACAGTCTGCCTACTCGAGGAGGCCCCAGGAACCGAACCCAGGGCCTCCCATGTGGTAAACCGGAGCCCTACCAATTGAGCTACAGCCGGTTCCCATGTACTTTTAAATAATAATAAAAAATTATATCTACAATACTTGCTCATGAAACAAAATCTGATTTTATTTTATCTTCAAATTATATGAACCAAAATTTAGATCTACTAATTTTGCCTCATTTCCAATTCCTGATATCTATTTTTGCCATCCAAGGAACTGAGTCTACAAGTAACAAGTGAAATGTATTTGAATAATCTCAAGCACCCTTTCCTTCTTGAAATTCTTGGATGTCAACTGACATCTCATGGTCCATTTCCAATATCTCTAGCCACTCCTCTAACTTTCTCTCAATGGGATCTTGGCCATCCTGGTGGCATTAAATACTATTTGTTGGTTATTGACATCAAAATCGTATCTCCAGGATATACCTATTCCCTGAGCTCCAAAATCACATAAATGATTGTCCTCTTGGCAATTTCATTTTGATCTGTCACTGAAATCTCAAACTTCCCACATCCAAATCTGACCCCTTGACACTTCACCCTGTCAAATCCATAACAGTCTCTTTCTTTCCATCAACCTATCTGCATTCAGGCACCTGGAAGTCCTCCCACTTCTTTTCCACATGCATTCAATCCATCAGCAAATCTTTTCAGTTCTATATTCAAAATATATCTTGAATTTGTCTTCTTCCATCTGTCCCTTCTCAACCAGTCTAGAACAAGTTACCATGATTGATTGGTAGACAATAGGATAGACTCCTAATAGTGTCCCATGTTCGCTCTTCCTCTTCTAATCTATTCACCCAACAAAGAGATTTACCTGCTTAAATTCCTTCAGTGGCCTCCCACTGAACATCAAATAATAAAATTTAAATGACTTCCAGTAGACTATAAATACCTGTACGATCTAAGGGATGACCCCTCACCACCTCACTCCTAATCCTCTCTTATCATTTAACTCTGAACTTTTCATAGCCCTCATCTCTACCCAATATTTTGTTTGCAGCAGTGAAGTGTCCCAATTAAAACTGCACTTCTTAGTCTTCCTTGACTCTAAATCTGAACTTGTGAAACAGTTTTGAACAATGAGATGTAAGTAGAAATAACTGAACAGGCCTCCCAAGGAAGCTATTTTAATAAGGGAGTTTCCATTTACACATGACTTTGGCTCTTTCTTTGTCTTCTTTCTTGCCTGGAATGCAGCTGAAATGCTGAAGTTAAAGTAGCCATCTCCTGGCCGTGAAAAGCTAGGCAATAGGAAAAAAGCCATATTCAAAAATGTTGAGGGACGGAGAGAATAAGCTTGAGTCTTTGATAATGTGTTTAGCCAAGCACTGCAACTGATGCAGAGTGCCTATCTCTGGATTATTGCTACCCAAGAAAAATAAACCCATTATTTATTTACACTACAATGTCCATTTTTTGTTACATGGGGCCAAATGCAATCCTTAATGGTTATAACAGGTCATGTGGCAATTTCTGGACTGAATTCATTATCCAGATGGTGGCATAATTATCTTTTTGAAGTTCGATATAGCTTGAGAGAGATTTGATAAGCTCCATTCCCCATCAATTTTTCATTCACCAAGACATTACCTAGTGTAGTTTTACTAAATGCAGGTAAGACCATCTCCAACTTTCTCTGTCTTGTTCTCTGATGTAATAGATTAATATATATAATATATATCTATAAATATATATATTTTAAATATATATTTAAATTCCCAGCCAGTTCTTCTCACGGTACTCCTTGTAACTCCAGTTTCATCTTTAGCAATATACTAGTGGCGATTATAATCCTAGGATGCCTTATTCTACTTCCAGTCCTTACTATCCCTGCCATGTTGATTTCTGGTAGTTTCTGAAATGTGTATAAAAACATGGGAAAAGAATGGATAGTAGCAAAATTCTAGCTGTGTCCCAAAATAACAAATGCGAAATAGAGCAATGCCTGCCTGTTTTCTTGTTGACATATATTATAATCTCTGAACCACAAGTCAGGCAATAGAAGAGATGAGCTGTCTTTTTCTATCTTGATGGATAGAGTAGTGACTTCTCTGTTCATGAGATGAAGCACAGATGGAACACTGATTTTTATCCCCTCAATCTAGCTTCTTTACCCTCAAGGTTATAAGATATCCTTAGATTCTAATTTTTTGTTACTCTCGTGAGTGTCTTTTCCCACTCTGTGCCTTCAGTGATGTTTTATTCAAAAACTAAAAAAGATATTATTAGGGTTATTGGTCATATAATATTTTAAACTTTTCAAGGTATTTTAAATTTTAAAAATATTAAATGCTTATTTTTAGTAAGGTTTTTTTGAGGAAAGGACATGATTTCAGATTTGAAGGAGTTTTTACTTTGGTAGAGGAAATATAATATGAATACCTAAAAAGTTGAAAAATAGGAATGAAGGGTAATAAATGTTCAAAATAAAGCAGAAGGAAGGACACTAAGCTGTACATAATTTAAAATGACACAATTGATCAAATGCTAGGGATTCAAATGAGACTAAGGCCCGTCAGAGACAACTTTGGGTAGGAGGTTGAATTTTAATTGGTCCTTTATGCTGGATGGAATTTTAATAGGCATAAGCGAGAATAAGCATCTTATTATCACTTGTTCTCTGGGCTAAGGTATATAGAGCAGGAATGTTACCACAAGGGTCTCCAACAGGTTTGGGCTTCGAGGCTTCAGGTCTATGATACAGACTGTAGCTCAGAAAGGTCAAAGCTTGGGCATTGGTACAATACACCTTCAGATACACATCTCAATTCTACCAGTTATTTGTTGATGTGAGAGTTTAATCAAAACTTCTACATTACAGCACTTACTTAGCACAGTGCAAATAGTCAATGTCCCCCAAATGGCAAACATTTGTACTCTTTTAAGAGTTAATTGTGAGTCATAGCTGAAGAAAGAAAACAGCAGGCATTTCTGTAGGAATAGTATCAAATATCAGAGAAGATTTTCCTAAGAACCAGGAGCTAAAATATATCAAGAAGAGGCTGAGAAGTAGCATTCAAGATGGTGTGAATAAATGTGGTTCAGAAGGTAGGTGTACATATATAAAGGTTAAGGTTCAAGGGCAAGACGGCATGCAGGCCCACTGAAAGGTACAGAGTTAGGCTGCCAAAAGGACTTTAAACAAACAGATAGCATTATTATAATAGAAATTTTCTACAATTTGTTGAATAATTCCTATGTGCCCAGGCACCATACTTAGCACTCTAATATACATTATCTCCTTTAATTTTCATATTAACTCTTTAGATAACTGGTATTTTTATATCCATTTTGAGGCTAGGAAGACCAAAAGGTATCAAAGAACTTGCCCAAAGAAACACAGTGAGTAAGAGACTGAGCCAGAAATTTTTCCAACACTAGTTCATGCTTGTAATCACTAGACTCCTATTTGATCCTATGGAATGGCAAAGCAGTAAGAAGGTTACCATTACATGGACTAACTTGAGAGTTTGATTTATATCTGGCTTTTGTTTCTTTGTTTTGTTTAGGAGGTGCCGTGGTGGATTGAACCCAGGACCTCGTACATGGGGAGCAGGTGCTCAACCACCGAGTTACACTTACTCCCCTATATCTGGCTTTTATTTTTCTGTCTAAAAATAACTCTTATCCTTGCTGCAGTGAAATTTTTCTAGTTAAAACACTGCCCAAGCTACTGAGCATGCACCATACCCATAACCAACCAAAAAGGACATTATGACCTCTCTAAGACCCTGGCCACTGACAGCTCTGATTGAACCTGGAGGGGTCACTTCAGGGATAGATGCTTGCCACGTCTCCCCAAGACTGAATCTTTGATTTGTCATTGGAGATATGTTTGCCACAGGGGTATTAATTATTGTCTCTGGGATTCAGCAATGTATAAAGTTTTCCAAAGTTTCATTTATGTAAATCACCATCTGAATATACAAAAGAACTATTTATTTCTTATTCACACCTGGGAGAGGCAGCATGGACAAGTGGAAGGCATGAGTTTTTCAGTAATCTGAAAGATAACTCAGTTTTATCTGGTCCTCATCAGACGTGTGAAGTTGGTTGGACTAGATATCCTAATGCAGGAGTTGCCAACTCAAATGTCAGGCAGGTAACTTGAACCAACAAAGCGGGCCTGGTTGGGTCTGTTGTGAACTAGGAGGGACCTGCCTCATCTACATGGGACAACACCTACATAGTTTCAGCTGGTTATTGGGGTTGCCAAACAGTGTTGCCAGAATTTTTTATTTTTTGAGAGATGTCACAAAAACAAATTTTAATGTGAAAGCTCACAATTTAAAAATGTCAGCTATCTTAAAAAGGAAGAAGGAAAAAATATGGTCTAGGACAAGTAAAGCATATCATTAGGTCAAATTCAACATGCAAGTTACCAGTCTAGAGATCTCTGAGAGACCTTAATCTTTATTTTGAAGGAGGTTTTTCTTACCCACGTGAATCCACCCTCTTTCTATAAAGGAACACAGTTTCTGATCTGGTAAAGAAGATATAAAGAAATTTTGGCTATAAGGAGCTGAGATGAGGCTGTACTTAAAGGGATCACTTTCTGCGTACATGTTATTTCTGATTGGATGTTACATGTCAATAGAATAGGAAATAAAAATTCTAATGAAGTTTATTAAAAGTCTTCAAATTAAGTTTAATTAGTAAGACTGTAAAGGATAAGTAATTAGATGACTAGTTAACTCTAAGTTTATTTAAATTTGTATAATGTTGTGAATTATTAAATAGCATCACTTCTTTTTAACAGTCTGGACTGATTCTCTTTCATAAGATTTAGAAATACTTTATGGCGGGTGGATGTGGCTCAAATGATTGGGTGTCCATCTGCAACATGGAGGGAACTGGGTTTGACCCCCGGAAACTCCCAGTAAAATAAAAAATATGTAGAAGGAGCGCAAGCTGCCAGGCCCCACGTGTGGGTGTGCCCCTAGGCCCCGCTGAGCCATGCAGCAAGATGATAACGTAACAGGAGAGAGACAGAGGGAAGAGTCAAAACGAGACACGCCGAAAACCAGGAACTGAGGTGGTGCAGATGGCAGAACGCCTCTCTCCCACATCGGAGGTCCCCAGGACCAAATCCCAGTGAAGACTGGAGGAGAAGGATGAGAAGAGAGGGCAGGAAAGAGACAGAGAAAATTGCCAAGCGAATGGTCACAAAACAGCAAAAAGGGGGTGGGGGTCAAAATGGATAAAGTAAATAAATAAATCTTAAAAAAAAAAAAAACAGAAATACATTATGTCCCTGAAATAAAAATTAAGTTCTCATCAAGTTTTCAGAGCTATTTAACAAAATCCACAAGAGTTACATCATAGATACCCCTCAATAAACGGAATATTATTTATAATTGGTTACAAGAGAATGCCATTTCCATAGACAATCACACTTATTTTTTAGTGATGTCTAAAAGGCAGCAAAGCATTTGTTAATTTATAATGTAAGAGTCTAAAATTAAAATTAAACTCAAATGAGAGACTCTGAACAAGAAAATTCATATTTAGCTACAAAACAAAATCTGTTTTGACATTATCAGTAAAATGTGGTAGAGACTACATTTCTGAATTTATATCCAATATGTCCTCCTCTGACCTGCCCCATAATGCCCTCACTTCTGAACAGCCAGTCAGTGAAAAACTTTAAGAGAATATAAACTCAAGTGCCATCATGGCCAAGCAGGTGCCAAATTGAAGAAAACATTATACAAATAAAAGTAGGGGGTATTGGTACCTTTGGGAAACGCAACATAAGGATGCTCCAACAAAAGGTTTTAAAATTCAAAATTTTAAAAACACCAAGCCAACCAAAAAA